>JAGVVM010015642.1:0-16738 GCA_019149425.1 Psidium friedrichsthalianum | reverse complement strand
TTTTAGGGTGAGCTACTAAGATGTGTTCTCACACAAATTTCTGAACCCATCTTCATACCCTAGGACATAAGCATGGCAGGAATACCACAAGATTTAATATCCAGGTGGCGGAGTACCTAGTTGGCAAGGACAATTGATGTTGAATCGGTGGTTGTTATGATGTGGTTGTCCTGGGTTGTTTGTTGTTTGTAATCTTTGTAAAATTGATATTCATGTGTAATATGAAGCTAAGATTATGTATATATATGAGGTGTTATGGTTGCGCTAATCCTTACTCATTCATTGTCAGGGTGAATGTATCGCTCCGCTAGCGTTTATTTAGATATTAAGGTTTCTAGGTCGGGCTACAGTCCTGGGATATCGCATGTATCGACTGTCATCGTGAAGATGTCGCACGCTCATGAAAGTTCATGGTGTGACAGAATAACAAAAGAAAACACTTGGCAATAGGATGTTATCATGCATGAGATCAAAGGAGAGGATGAAGGTGTTAAGCAGAAAGAAAGAAGGGTCGACACATGGTAATGCAGTCTCCATTTCCCCAAGAAGTAATCATGGCATATCAGGGGTAACAACACCTTTCTCATCTGGTTTGGAGAATCTGCCGGACTGAAAAAAAAAAAAAAAAGAGAGAAACTTTTTAGCTCATTAGTCTTCGGAGGTCAGGGAAGCTTGTGGGAGTTTTTTTTTTTTTTTTAAGTCGAGCTCTCAACCAGCCCACTTTTTAAAGCCAGTAACCACATAAGATTTCGCTCGGAAAACCAAGCTATAACCTCGTTGAAAAATGGCTAGGCGAGTATACCTATCTCTCTCACTCTCCCTTGCTTCACTATAAAAGCTCAAGAGGCATACTTAATATAAATGGATGAAAATGGTCACTGATAGACGGTGGGTTACATGATTATGGAGTTGAACTGTAAGGTTTCTTCTGCTACAACTGAATTAACATCTTGGAGTTACGAACTAGTAAAGTCATGGTCTGAATTGAGAAGAATAAGTTGCGTGAGACAGGAAATGGGGATTTGGGATAAACTTTAAACTTTAGCTAGGAGGAGGGTGTTTGAGTTTAAATTGTCCAAGGGTGTATTTAAAGCTCAATGCTTGATAGAACAGGATAAATAAATGAGCTGATAGAGTGATCTTTTAACAAAAGAGGTGGCTGGGATAACTATGTAAGATTACTGGACGAATTGCTACAAGGGAGAAAAAGGTAGAGATTCAGCCATCTTGGTTTGACAACCACTCTGCATGCTTGGTGGGTCAAAACTTTATTGAGTTAGTTTGCGAGTGTGAGGTAGACTATAAATGTGGCAACGGTAAAGTTTCGCTTGTAGATTTAAGGCTAACATCACGACATTTAGGCTATGAAGAGACTGGTACTAAACTTGATTAGCCGTGATCCACTTAGAAAGAAAATTAACCAATAACTTGCCAAACTTAAACAAAGAACGTGGTACGCGATATGAAGGATCCAATGCGTGAATTGTTGATTATCTTATGTTTACCAATATTACTATGTAGAGTATGTCGTTTCATATCATCACATTCAATTGGAGAAGAGTCTAGGCCATGGAATAATTCGATTTGATTCCTGAGGGAGACGAAATGCTTGGTTGGTAGCGCCAAGAGAATCGCAGGTTATATGGCGCGATGCCTCAGAGTGAGAAACTTGTGTGGTGGAGTCACCACGTGGCTCGGCAATAAAGCCGAGGAGAAATATCCACGTACGAGCGAGGGTAGGCTCGAGTATAGAAAGCTCGTGACCAATGCAGATCTAATATTGGATTTTTGTGGCATAATTACGGTAAATACTGATGCATGGGAGTGCATGCGTATTCCCACATGCATACCATACCCTTTGTGGCATACATTTCATACACGTACGATTATGCTTGAATTTCTGTTCATCTATTAACGTGTGGCTTGGTCGATTCCTCGTAATGATTTCGAGTTGTATAGTGAGTCTAGCGAGCGTGAGAGTGAGAGTGACTGTTTTATTTCCCTAGTTGACTTACACTTGTGATATTTGTGGTTTTAGATTGACAAGTATGATCTTGATTCCCCCTGGTTGCCAGCTACGGTTTTTCCCATCTTTATCGAAACTCGAAACCCAAGGCTTCGCCCATCTCCAACTCACTAGGCATCACTTTCACATGAGTTATATCGACCTTGATGATGAACGTAGCAATGGGCATGGCTCATGTGCACACAAGTTTCTAGCAGCTTTATTAACGTCATGGGAAGAAGAGGGCTCAATACCCTACAAGTTCTTTAATGGGGATGAGGATAGAGGTGATGGGGATGGAGATGGCTATAAGCGAGACGAAGGAGCTTCATACAGGGGTTTCAACTGCAATGGCAACCTAGGTGGGATCAGGTTGAGCTAGTGAATTTTTTTTGAAGTCCACATGTAGGAAATCAGTGCAACATTTTGGGCTAAGACTCGAGCAAGAGAGACAAGGGAGATGTACATAGTTTATGCTAGGTAGACCTAGGTTATCGTCTCTATATGTATCTAAACTATAATTTGAAGTGCAACCGACTTAACTTGAGTCCCTCTAATGAGCACGGCTCATAGTTAGTACCACTTTATCATGCCCATTCAATAGTCGTTGTTGGTTGAAAATCCTATGTCCTGCTGTTGAGATTTGATGAGCTAATCCCGTAAGATTATCTAGAAGTGACGACCTGGTCTCAGCGGCTCTGGTTATAGCATTGAAGTGGAATACTACAAATGTAGCCCTTAAGGTGCAGATTAATTCCTTGATAACTCAGTGCATAATCAGCAGTAGCTTTTAGATTTTCCCAAGACTCTTTTGATAGCAGCCATGTGCTTGACTTGGATTGAACTAGTATCTACTCACTAATCCAACTGCATAATAAATATCAAGTTTTAGTACACATCATAGCATACATTAAGCTTTTAATGACACTTACATAAGGAACGCTTTTCATTTTTTCTTGCATTTGTGTAGTCTTAAGACATATTCTGCAGCTCAAACCTTCATCTTTTGCAATGAGAGTATTAATGAGTTTACTGTTCTGCATACGAAATCGTTCAAAGACTTTATTTAAGTAAGTCTCTTGCGAAAGAGATAACAACCTTCTCGAATGATCTCTTAAAATCTTAACTCCAATGATGTATATAGCTTTACCCATATCTTTCATTTCAAAATAGAAGATAGCCAACTTTTGATTATCCTAACAAACTCTATATTACTTACTTCCAGTAATCACTATATCATCACTATAATGATAAAATCATAAAATAACATTTGATCTTTTTATATATACGCATTATCTTCATTAATCATCTCAAAATCATATGCCATTACAACATTATGAAACCGTATATAGCATTGTATTGAGACTACTTGAGGCCATATATTGATCTCAAAAGTCAACATACCTAAAGGGTTATTCCAACGGGTTATTACCGTGTAAATCTCTTCTTCTAATTCTCTATTGAGAAAAACATCTTTAGATCCCTCTGATGTAATTCAACATTCAAGCTAGCCATTATTATCAGAATAAGGTGAATTGAGATAAATCTTACCACAGAAGAAAAAGTAATCTTAATAGTCGATTCCTTCCTGTTAGTTATACTCATTCGCCAAAAGGCGAGCCTTATATCTCTCATTGAGCCATCAGTTTTATGCTTTATTTTGAAAACCCATTTGTTCCCAATGGCTCTGCATCCTTTTGAAATACCGACCAGTTTCTAAATTGGTACGATCTCATTAATTCCATCTCTTTGTCCATTACTTTCATCCACCTTTTATTATCATGGCAAGATGGAGTCTCATTTGCATTTCTTGGCTCATCCTCATCTTATGAAGCGACTATGAAAGCTTTCCCTTCAATCTCAAAATGTTAACGGAGAATGCTTTTACGACTTGTTCATCATGGAGAAGCTTATACCTAGGCACTTCATTCTCCCATTGTGCTCCCATTCGGATTAAATAACAGCATTGTTTCATCAAATGGTTGCAATTAAGACTGGTTCGTACTTAATTCCCCACTTCTCACATTACTTTCACTTGGATCATTATTTTCATCTGTCTCATTATCTTGATCCAGGTTTAAAATAGGGAATATCTTCACCTATTTTGCCATTTCTGAGAAAGTCATTCTCTAATAATGTGACATCTCGAGATTTAAATTTTAGTCATACTTCTATTTTCTTGCTTGTCTATAAACACATAATCTTTTGAGTATTCTGAGTATCTTATGAACACTACTTCTTTTGTCCTGTAGGTCTCAATTTTTCATATTTTACGAGAGGACACATGAGTATAGGTAGCATAACTCTAAGTTTAAGAAAGCTCAATCAGTTTGACATGTCCACAACTCATATGAGATGGAAGAGACTAGCTTTGCAGGCACGTGATTAAGTATATAGACGGCAGTTAACAAAGCATCACCCTAAAAAGTGATTGCAAATTAACTTATGCATGATAAACTTAATCATTTCATGAGGGTTTTATTTCTTCTTTCTGCAATACCGTTCTGCTGTGGAGTGTACGGGATAGACAATTGTCTTTTTTATTCCCTTTTCATCACACAAATTTTTGAACTCATCAGATAAGTATTGTTGACCTCAATTGGACCTTAATGGCTTTATGCTTCAGAATGAAGTACACAGCCTCATGCCTTGCCCTTACATTCATTGAGCCATATATGTCAATATGAATTAATTACAATAGAAAATTTAGCTCTTGTTCCCTTTTCAAATGGCTTTCGAGTTTTTTTTCCCCACTAAGCAATGCTCATAAGTCGACAATTCGACTTCTCAATAGTGCCCATTAAGCCCTTTTTGGCTAATTTATTGATATGTAGTTGGTTAATATGATCAAGTTTAGCATGCCACACGTTCACATCATTACAATAGTATTGAAAGATATAAGCGGGAATAATAACATTCACATTAGTATTTTTCATATCCAACACTGTAAAGCTATCAACAAAATAACTTGAACCATAGAAAGTTGTATCTAACAATGAATCCATGCCTTTCATGAGAATTCATACAAAATCAAGTTTGACTAAAACCAATACAGATATAAGATTTTCGCGCGATCTCTGGAGCATATAGGACATCGTGAAGGAACAAAGTGCGACCACCCCGCATGATAAATTAGTAGATGCCAATTCCTTTAACTTCCACTCATGAGTTTTTCCCCACATAGATCAATTTCGCTCCACCTGGAATTCGTCAAAATTCCACAAACGTATTTCTATCTCTGGTACATGGTTTGTGGCCTTGAGTCTATAGTCTACAAAGTATGAGATTCAGTCAAAAATAATGAACTTGATACATAACTAATACTTTTAAGTGTATAAAAGGTGTCTACCTTCTTTGGCTCGCTATAGGCAAGTAAAGTACCCTTTTTACCACAATTATAGCATTTCACCCTTTAAATATTTTCCTTAAAAGAAACGTTTCTCTTTTCATGCCTATCAACTTTAGTTTCTTACTAGATAGTTCCACTCTCTTACATTTCTCCTTCCTGAACCCATTAGGATATTTGTGCTTGGAGCTCGAAGCTACATGCGAGCCAGAACCAGTAAAATACACGTTAGTTATAATCTTAACTATCAAAAGGCGGTCCTTCTCTAGCTTCAAGTGGCACATAGCATCCTCGAAGGTTTTGATATTCTTGTTATGGGTCAAGTGACTTTCATGTGCTCCCAATCATGAGGCAAAAGTAATCACTGCCCTGCACTTGTTGCTCATTCGGATAAAATGTGACCTACATCCTGAGCTTACTATTATATTTGACATGTACCTCAAATGTTGCTTCATGTTATGCCCATGTAGCATTTTATATATATATATATAATATATAATATATATATATATAAAATGCTACATGGGCATAACATGAAGCAACATTTGAGGTACATGTCAAATATAATAGTAAGCTCAAGGATGTAGGTCACATTTTATCCGAGAGCAACAATGTGCAGGCAGTGATCTACTCTTTGCCTCATGATTGGGAGCACATGAAAGTCAACTTGACCCATAACAAGAATATCAAAACCTTCGAGGATGCTATGTGCCACTTGAAGCTAGAGAAGGACCGCCTTTTGATAGTTAAGATATAAACTAACGTGTATTTTACTGGTTCTGGCTCGCATGTAGCTTCGAGCTCCAAGCACAAATATCCTAATGGGTTCAGGAAGGAGAAATGTAAGAGAGTGGAACTATCTAGTAAGAAACTAAAGTTGATAGGCATGAAAAGAGAAACGTTTCTTTAAGAGGAAATATTTAAAGGGTGAAATGCTATAATTGTGGTAAAAAGGGTCACTTTACTTGCGACTATAGCGAGCCAAAGAAGGTAGACACCTTTTATACACTTAAAAGTATTAGTTATGTATCAAGTTCATTATTTTTGACTGAATCTCATACTTTGTAGACTATAGACTCAAGGGCCACAAACCATGTAGCCAGAGATAGAAATACTTTTGTGGAATTTTGACGAATTCAGGTGGAGCGAAATTGATCTATGTGGGGAATAACTCATGAGTGGAAGTTAAAGGAATTGGCATCTACTAATTTATCATGCGGGGGGGTGGTCGCACTTTGTTCCTTCACGATGTCCTATATGCTCCAGAGATCGCGCGAAATCTTATATCTGTATTGGTTTTAGTCAAACTTGATTTTTGTATGAATTCTCATGAAAATGGCATGGATTCATTGTTAGATACAACTTTCTATGGTTCAAGTTATTTTGTTGATAGCTTTACAGTGTTGGATATGAAAATACTAATGTGAATGTTTATTATTCCCTGCTTATATCTTTCAATACTATTGTAATGATGTGAACGTGTGGCATGCTAAACTTGATCATATTAACCAACTACATATCAATAAATAGCCAAAAAGGGCTTAATGGGCACTATTGAGAAAGTCGAATTGTCGACTTATGAGCATTGCTTAGTGGGGAAAAAAAACTCGAAAGCCATTTGAAAAGGGAAACAAGAGCTAAATTTCTATTGTAATTAATTCATATTGACATATATGGCTCAATGAATGTAAGGGCAAGGCATGAGGCTGTGTACTTCATTCTGAAGCATAAAGCCATTAAGGTCCAATTGAGGTCAACAATACTTATCTGATGAGTTCAAAAATTTGTGTGATGAAAAGGGAATAAAAAAGACAATTGTCTATCCCGTACACTCCACAGCAGAACGGTATTGCAGAAAGAAGAAATAAAAACCTCATTAAAATGATTAAGTTTATCATGCATAAGTTAATTTGCCAATCACTTTTTAGGGTGATGCTTTGTTAACTGCCGTCTATATACTTATCACGTGCCTGCAAAGCTAGTCTCTTCCATCTCATATGAGTTGTGGACATGTCAAAAAACTTGATTGAGCTTTCTTAAACTTAGAGTTATGCTACCTATACTCATGTGTCCTCTCGTAAAATATGAAAAATTGAGACCTACAAGACAAAAGAAGTATTTTCATAAGATACTCAGAATACTCAAAAGATTATGTGTTTATAGACAAGCAAGAAAATAGAAGTATGACTAAATTTAAATCTCGAGATGTCACATTATTAGAGAATGACTTTCTCAGAAATGGCAAAATAGGTGAAGATTATTCCCTATTTTAACCTTGGATCAAGATAATGAGACAGATGAAAATAATGATCCAAGTGAAAGTAATGTGAGAAGTGGGGAATTAAGTACGAACCAGTCTTAATTGCAACCATTTGATGAAACAATGCTGTTATTTAATCCGAATGGGAGCACAATGGAGAATGAAGTGCCTAGGTATAAGCTTCTCCATGATGAACAAGTCGTAAAAGCATTCTCCGTTAACATTTTGAGATTGAAGGGAAAGCTTTCATAGTCGCTTCATAAGATGAGGATGAGCCAAGAAATGCAAATGAGACTCCATCTTGCCATGATAATAAAAGGTGGATGAAAGTAATGGACAAAGAGATGGAATTAATGAGATCGTACCAAATTTAGAAACTGGTCGGTATTTCAAAAGGATGCAGAGCCATTGGGAACAAATGGGTTTTCAAAATAAAGCATAAAACTGATGGCTCAATGAGAGATATAAGGCTCGCCTTTTGGCGAATGAGTATAACTAACAGGAAGGAATCGACTATTAAGATACTTTTTCTTCTGTGGTAAGATTTATCTCAATTCACCTTATTCTGATAATAATGGCTAGCTTGAATGTTGAATTACATCAGAGGGATCTAAAGATTGTTTTTTCAATAGAGAATTAGAAGAAGAGATTTACACGGAATAACCCGTTGGAATAACCCTTTAGGTATGTTGACTTTTAGATCAATATATGGCCTCAAGTAGTCTTCAATACAATGCTATATACGGTTTCATAATGTTGTAATGGCATATGATTTTGAGATGATTAATGAAGATAATTGCGTATATATAAAAAGATCCAAATGTTATTTTATGATTTTATCATTATATGTGATGATATAGTGATTACTGGAAGTAATATAGAGTTTGTTAGGATAATCAAAAGTTGGCTATCTTCTAATTTTGAAATGAAAGATATGGGTAAAGCTATATACATCATTGGAGTTAAGATTTTAAGAGATCATTCGAGAAGGTTGTTATCTCTTTCGCAAGAGACTTACTTAAATAAAGTCTTTGAACGATTCGTATGCAGAACAGTAAACTCATTAATACTCTCATTGCAAAAGATGAAAGGTTTGAGCTGCAGAATATGTCTTAAGACTTCACAAATGCAAGAAAAAATGAAAAGCGTTCCTTATGTAAGTGTCATTAAAAGCTTAATGTATGCTATGATGTGTACTAAACTTGATATTTATTATGCAGTTGGATTAGTGAGTAGATACTAGTTCAATCCAAGTCAAGCACATTGGGCTGCTATCAAAAGAGTCTTGGAAAATCTAAAAGCTACTGCTGATTATGCACTGAGTTATCAAGGAATTAATCTGCACCTTAAGGGCTACATTTGTAGTATTCCACTTCAATGCTATAACCAGAGCCGCGAGACCAGGTCGTCACTTCTAGATAATCTTACGGGATTAGCTCATCAATCTCAACAGCAGGACATAGGATTTTCAAACCAACAACGACTATTGAATGGGCATTGATAAAGTGGTACTAACTATGAGCCGTGCTCATTAGAGGGACTCAAGTTAAGTCGGTTGCACTTCAAATTATAGTTTAGATACATATAGAGACGATAACCTAGGTCTACCTAGCCTAAACTATGTACCATCTCCCTTGTCTCTCTTGCTCGAGTCTTAGCCCAAAATGTTGCACTGATTTCCTACATGTGGACTTCAAAAAAACTTCACTAGCTCAACCGATCCCACCTAGGTTGCCATTGCAGTTGAACCCCTGTATGAAGCTCCTTCGTCTCGCTTATAGCCATCTCCATCCCCATCACCTCTATCCTCATCCCCATTAAAGAACTTGTAGGGTATTGAGCCCTCTCTTTCCCATTGACGTTAATAAAGACTGCTAGAAACTTGTGCTGCACATGAGCCATGCCCATTGCTACGTTCATCATCAAGGTCGATATACTCATGTGAAAGTGATGCCTAGGAGTTGGAGAGGGCGAAGCCTTGGGTTTTCGGATTTCGATAAAGATGGGAAAACGTAGCTGGCAACCAGGGGGAATCAAGATCATACTTGTCAATCTAAAACACACAAATATCACAAGTGTAAGTAACTAGGGAATAAAACAGTCACTCTCACTCTCACGCTCGCTAGACTCACTATACAACTCGAAATCATTACGAGGAATCGACCAAGCCACACGTTAATAGATGAACAGAAATTCAAGCATAATCGTACGTGTATGAAATGTATGCCACAAAGGGTATGGTATGCATGTGGGAATACGCATGCACTCCCATGCATCAGTATTTACCGTAATTATGCCACAAAATCCAATATTAGATCTGCATTGGTCACGAGCTTTCTATACTCGAGCCTACCCTCGCTCGTACGTGGATATTTCTCCTCGGCTTTATTGCCGAGCCACGTGGTGAACTCCCCCACCACAAGTTTCTCACTCTGAGGCATCGCGCCATATAACCTGCGATTCTCTTGGCGCTACCACCAAGGCATTTCGTCTCCCTCAGGAATCAATCGAATTTATTCCATGGCCCTCGACTCTTCTCCAATTGAATGTGATGATATGAAACGACATACTCTACATAGTAATATTGGTAAACATAAAGATAATCAACAATTCACGCATTGGATCCTTCATATCGCGTACCACGTTCTTTGTTTAATGTTTGGCAAGTTATTGGTTAATTTTCTTTCTAAGTGGATCCCGCTAATCAAGTTTAGTACCAGTCTCTTCATAGCCTAAATGTCGTGATGTTAGCCTTAAATCTACAAGCGAAACTTTTACCGTTGCCACATTTATAGTCTACCTCACACTCGCAACTAACTCAATAAAGTTTTGACCCACCAAGCATGCAGAGTGGTTGTCAAACCAAGATGGCTGAATCTCTACCTTTTTCTCCCTTGTAGCAATTCGTCCAGTAATCTTACATAGTTATCCCAGCCACCTCTTTTGTTAAAGATCACTCTATCAGCTCATTTATTTATCCTGTTCTATCAAGCATTGAGCTTTAAATACACCCTTGGACAATTTAAACTCAACACCTCCTCCTAGCTAAAGTTTAAAGTTTATCCCAAACTCCCCATTTCCTGTCTCACGCAACTTATTCTTCTCAATTCAGACCATGACTTTACTAGTTCGTAACTCCAAGATGTTAATTCAGTTGGTAGCAGAAGAAACCTTACAGTTCAACTCCATAATCATGTAACCCACCGTCTATCAGTGACCATTTTCATCCATTTATATTAAGTATGCCTCTTGAGCTTTTATAGTGAAGCAAGGGAGAGTGAGAGAGATAGGTATACTCGCCTTAGCCATTTTCAACGAGGTTATAGCTTTGTTTTCCGGCGAAATCTTATGTGGTTACTGGCTTTAAAAAGTGGGCTGGTTGAGAGCTCGACTTAAAAAAAAAAAAAAAACTCCCACAAGCTTCCCTTGACCTCCGAAGACTAATGAGCTAAAGTGTTCTCTCTTTTTTTTTTTTTTTTTCAGTCCGGCAGATTCTCCAAACCAGATGAGAAAGGTGTTACCCCTGATATGCCATGATTACTTCTTGGGGAAATGGAGACTGCATTACCATGTGTCGACCCTTTCTTTTCTTTCTGCTTAACACCTTCATCCTCTCCTTTGATCTCATGCATGATAACATCCTATTGCCAAGTGTTTTCTTTTTTGTTATTCTGTCACACCATGAACTTTCATGAGCGTGCGACATCTTCACGATGACAGTCGATACATGCGATATCCCAGGACTGTAGCCCGACCTAGAAACCTTAATATCTAAATAACGCTAGCGAAGCGATACATTACCCCTGACAATGAATGAGTAAGGATTAGCGCAACCATAACACCTCATATATATACATAATCTTAGCTTCATATTACACATGAATATCAATTTTACAAAGATTAACAACAACAAACACCCAGGACAACCACATTCATTAACAACCACCGATTCAACATCAATTGTCCTTGCCAACTAGGTACTCCGCCACCTGGATATTAAATCTTGTGGTATTCCTGCCATGCTTATGTCCTAGGGTCTGAAAGATGGGTTCAGAAATTTGTGTGAGAACACATCTTAGTAAGCTCACCTCTAAATTCCAAAGAGAAGTCGCATAACCCAAAGTTCAAAACAGCATGCACTCTATCATGGGGTCCAAACCGCCAATCAGATACATACAGAACAATATTTAACAATCAAATACTAGGCAGCCACAGCAGATCAAACACAAGGTAGTGCGCAGTCGAACGAGTACTAACGAGCAAACTGAATAATAAGACACACACATTAACTCAAATACGATTTTATCCGATTATCGCATTTCAAGCATTAATTTACCAAGGTTTCCTACTTCGAATATCTAATTTCATCTATTCATTACGCTATAGCCAAACTTGGCTCCATTCCAGCCTATTTAATCTCTCAGCAACTCAATTGCCCACTTAAATCTAAAATTTCAATTTTGGTCTCTGAGCACTATTCACCTCGGTATCCATGCTAAACATCTAAACTAACTTCATTACACCACAACCATAATCGACGTCAATTCCAGCCTACTCAGCATTCTGACACCTCAATTGATTAGCTAAACCTCTATTTCACATCTTGCCCTTCAAAGTCCTAATTTACTCAACTTAACCACAATACATCAGAATCACCATCATATTATTTTAATACTCTAATCGATAGATAGAGGTTGTCTTACTCAAATACGAGCTCAGGCAGCGAAGAAGCGGGCCACGAGCGGTGACACAAGCCGAAAATCAAGGAGAGCCTCGACGAGTAACAGAGAGAAACCGAGAGAGTAGAGAGGGTTTTCAGCAAAACCAAGAGCCAGGGACGAACCATAGATGAGCAAGATGATGAGGTGGTGATGGTGGTGCTCGGTGGTGGCTGGTGGCTCCAGATATTGCGAAGAACGATCGGATAACCATGATAGAAAGTCGGGTAGAATAGGGTCATCTTTGATCCGAAACCGAAATTCTCTAGGAGGTTTTTGGCTGATCCTCTTTCAAAATATCGAAGCTTCAGGTCTTATGAGTACATAAGTAAAAATAGAGCTCAATTCGGGTACCAGACGACCGCAAACTAGTCGATTTCTCTCTAAGCGCGCGTGCAAAAACGCGTGAAACCAAGAGGAAATTCAAGAGAGAGAGAGAGAGGTGGCCGAGAGGGTAAAGTGAGGAGAGAGGAGATTGCACGATCTGAGGAAAGAGAATGGAGGGATCTTGTGTCAAATTAGTCAAAAGGTTTATCCCAATAATATAAGGTAATTAAGGCTTGCTTCTAGAAGACTTTATGGAGGACCATCATCAACTAACACCTAGCAAGCTTGATCAAATAGAACATTGACACCTAGCAACATGATTAACAAGAAACTTGGGCTTAAGATAGGTTCCAAAGAAGATTGATGATCAACTTGCCGCTCGGAGGAAAACAACATGATCGGCGGGTCCAATTTGCAAATTTTTCGGAAAATGCGCACTCGGTGCCAAAATATCTCAAATCACCCTACGAGTGCAAGCCAACTCTTTGATTCCTAAAAACACTCAAGACAAGCTATATCTAGGGAGCCAACAGAATTCAAGGGGCAAACAGTAATTTCTAACTTATTGCCTTTTTTTTCGGCGCTCCGAAACTAAACAACCAAACTTCTAGCCTTTCGAGGCGGTGCCCAACATTTATATTCTATCCCAAAATTCAACTTATTTCAACTTATAAACGTTCAAAATTTGGGATGTTACATATTCTATCCACTTCGGCTATTGATACACGACAACATTTCCACTTAATGACTTTGTTAGGTTTAATCACATTGCCCACGCACTTATTCGGTTATCATGGTTTCTGAGCACCTAGTGTGAAGGATGAAATTCCTCAATCATATTTATATTATATGAATTTGTGATCTCGATTTAGATGCTCCCGAATTCAACTATGTTGATACCGAAAAGGTATCTCTTAAGATTCAGTATCTTGGAAACGACATATTGTGTGGAAAGACTTTATTAGCAGATCTCGAAGTGCGGTAAGGAGAAATGACGTATTGAATAACATGATGGTGTTTTATATTCGGAAGTTTTAAAAGAAGTATAAAAAGATACCGAATGAGGACACATCGCGCGTGAATTCGATAAGCCTCGGATATGTGACATGAGTATTGTATCTTGAAAATTGGGGAATATGGAATAAAATCATAGGCGCGAACAGTTTTTGAAAGTTAGGATGTCATTCAAAAAGGATTCTCAACTATGTAGTTACAATTGTGATTAGAAAATGTTTTCTGATTTCCATGGACAATTGTGGGAATCGTGGCTGAGAGGGGATGAGCAGCGGTGCTAAATTCAAAGGTTGAATTAAAAAATAATTGCTCAAGCGGTTAAGAATGCAAGGTGATAAGTATCCAGAAAAGATGTGAGAGAGGGCCAGACACACAACACAGAAGAATACTCTGTTTCTTTCGAGTTTTCATTACTGCTTGCAGTTTTACTTTTCCTGCACTTCCATTCCTTGTACCTTCATATTCTAGCAATTTAGGTCCCGTTTATAGTAAGAGTATCGTAATCGTAGATTGATTCAACTTTCGAAGCATTTCCTCATTCAAAATCTCCATTAGAGCAGAGCCACAGAACCCATATCAATAAAAATCGAAGAGTGAGTTTCGATGAAAGATATTCTCGATACAAATCGTTGCGAATATCTTTTGGCACGCTCGGTGGGACAACATGGTGAGTTTTAGGAGAAATGTGTGAGAACAAGGAATCAACTAGAAGGAGATTGCGATCAGAACGATCAGATTAGTAATCTTAAACATTGGAACCCATTCGAAAAATTCTGCTGCAAATGTGGTCATTTGGGACTCTCCTTCAGAATACTGATATACCACGGCGACTGAATGAAGACCAAACTGGCACTAAGATCCTAGGGTGGTGGCTACGGGAAGAAATGTTTGAAAAACAACAGAATGAATTGACTAATCATATAGTCAAGCATTATTACTATTGATCAAGCTAATGATGGCCAATGCCATAAATGAGGTAATATCTCGTCCGAGTTCATCATCTCAAATATTCCTTTTCAGTGAATTCCCTTGGTATGATGGCAATCTCCTCCCGTGTATGGTCCTGCAAGTGTTGGGTATAATTGTAGTAGAGGAGTATTTGTACCACCTCCAACTGTGAGAATTATACTAAGACCGGAGAATCCTACTCTAGGAAATTTGATCAATGGAGTTAATAGTTATGTCTTTCCTCAAAATGGCCAAGTTGAAGTTAACACGGGTAATTCAAATGTCCAGAATGTACACCCGATACCAAAATGTACCCAATTTGGAAACCCTAAGGCCTCCTAAATTCTGCCGAATCCACAGGGTATGGGCAATCCACCATATAAACCAATCCCACCATTAATTTCAATCCGGCGAATCAAGGAATGGATCGACCTTTACCGATTGACCTAGGGGGCAAGAAGCTTGGATTGGACAACAAACATGAGGCCAAAGAACCCATATTGAGTAGCTGAGATAGTATTCTAGCAGTTGGGAGTAGATAGAGGTGTTCCAAGACTAGTTTTATAGGAAACCACATCCGATTGGATGGATAATATTCTATTACCTGAGGGGATTTTAGGCACCAAACTTTGCTGTGTTTATAGGAGAAGAAGATTAGTCAATAGTTGAGCATATTAGCCATTTCTTAGTGTATGTGGAGAAGCCGGTACAATGAGTACTTAAGACTAAAACTTTTCCTCGTTGTCATTGTCCCAAAACAGTGTTTACATGTACACCAATTTGCCAGCATTCTATTCAGAAGGGGCTAAAATGGAACGACAATTTCATTCTCAATTTTTTCGGTTGGTACCCAAGGTGTCTGTGCTATTTGCAAGATACATCAGTATGGGAATGAGACAGCAGATCAATTCATTGCTAGGTTAAAAATCAAGGAATTGATGCTTGACCTCTCTTATCGAAAAAGAGTTTACTGATTGTCTTTATGGGCTTAAATTCATCTTCGGAAAACCTTTTTGAAGCTGACAAACATTTGATGATCTTTCCAGTTAAACCACAAGGGTTTCAAGTATGATCCTTGTTGAGAGAAAAAGACAAAGTTGGTGCCACGATAAGCGACAAAGCTTGATTAGTACACACAGTCCCCCGAGTTTGGAAACCTTCTGGAAGAAGGAAGAGAAAATGAAGTTGTGAATGACTGATTTTTTTTTTTCAATCTTTCGACCTTGGTGGTCCGTAGGAGCAAGTCAGAAAGATGAGAAATAGAACCATTAGCAGCACTACCATTATTTTGGAAAACCATTGTATGTCAGCTCTCAAGCCAACAAGAATGAAGGAGTCCGAGAAGGCAAGGCCAAGGGAGTCAAATAGTTTTTTCATTGAATATATCAAGTTGATGAAATATTCGACTTATTATTGATAAAGCGGCTGAAGGTAGAGATCCCATCTAAGGATGGCTAGTCCGATAAGAGAGAAAATTTTTTTTAAATGCATTGCATATTCTATACTAGTATACACGACAAATTGCCTTATATTCAGAAATAATCTAAGAAGCAATTTGGCAAGGCAATAATCAAGTTTGGCCAAGACAAAGGGAAAGCACTAATGAAAGTTTGATGCAAATACTTTTCCTAAGAATGACGGTATGGTGGCATGTTCACACTCCATTTAAGCCATGAAGCGATATAGATTTTGCGTTACTGTAATCAAGAGTTAGTCATCAAGAGCAAGCATTATATGCGGAGAATCGTTTATAGAGGATCTACAGAAGGTATTGGTATGGTTCGTTTGGTCAAGAATCATTAGACCACAGGTAAAAGGCATGAGCTAATTGAAATCAGGCTCATGCTCTTGCGCTGAACCCAGTGCGGGTACGCTCGTCTTGCGTCAGAGGGGGCAAAGCCGCGGGCACGAGCCACGGGCAGTAGGGAGATCAAACTTGGCGTGTGACAGGCAGGAGACGTCGAAAGGAGTGGGGGGGGACGGGGCTGTGAATAGGGAGAGGCTGAGGGCGAAAAGAGGAAAGACTAAGGAAGAGGAGGGATCCGCCCGGCGGGGCGCCAGAGGAGGAAGAGAGAGAGGAGGCGGCGGACTAGTCCTCGACGAAGGGTTATTATCCGCTT
>JAGVVM010015637.1:0-13053 GCA_019149425.1 Psidium friedrichsthalianum | reverse complement strand
TTCATTGAAAAAGTTTGGTGTTTTACAATCTTGATGAACCTTCACTTGAGGTTCTAAGGTATTCCTACTGTTTTTAAGTGTGGTTCATGAGGATTTGGGGCCAAGATGCTCATGTAATGCCTTTTGGTCATCTCAAGTCTCGGGATTCGAATCAATCGAAAATGGGTTAGGCCAGTTGTTTGTGGCCATTTTTCCATTTTTTGTGGATTTTCCTGTGAATTTTTCAAGAGGATTTTTCAAAGACATTAACTCATGAGGGGTAAATTCGTCATTTGAGGAGAAAGACAAATACACCCAAATGGAATTTTTGTCAAATTAATGCCAAACCCATTCTGGATTTCCTTTATGATTTTTTATTTTCCGTACCAGTCAACCCGGTACAAGGACCGGACCGCCCGACCCGGGTCAACCCCGAGAGGTTTGACCCAAAGACGACAGTCTTGACATTTTTTTATTTATTTTCGAATTTTTCTAATTTTTTTGGGTGTTTTCACTTTATCAATGAATGCAATGCGTGAATTAAATTAAAATGCAATGACATGAATAAATATTAAGGATGCAGATGCAAGGCATGCAAAATTAAAGCTCATTTACCCTATATTCAAGGATTTACTAATCCAATTTTAAAGCATAGAATGACATGTTTCTGATTATATGCTATGAACAGGAAAGAAGAAAATATGCAAACAATCCTGCAATTTTAATTAAGCCGACATTACTATCTTAATCTAAATATTTATAAATAAATTAAACATGCAATTTCCAAGACATAACACTCTAAAAAAGACATTAATATGTTAGCAAAATTTTAAAATCTTACATAAAGAATATTACCTTATCATCGAGATTGACCACCCGGAGCTTGACCAATATTCCAGCGGGAGTTAGCACCTTCATTTGGGAAACTCTTTGAGTGGCGACGATAATTTAAACACAATCTTTGTTTGCTTGTTGTCACCCGCTCTTTTACGGTCAGCCATACTCCATGGACAACGCCAAATCGCATCTGCAGGCCTGAGATAAATTGAATCCAGCTGAGCCCCCAGATTTCTTCTTCGCATGCCCCACCCTTGCTAACATTCTGATTGGCCTGGCTTGATTAACAGGTAGGCCCAACTCACTGCTTCTTCTTCACACAATCTGCCTCAACGACCAGACTCATTTGCCTTCCTCTGGAGCGTCCTTCAGCTTGTCGCTATACTATGGGTGTCAAATGGCCCACTCAGGCCCGACACGACCCGGCCCGGCCCGAAAATTTAGTAAATTTTCGGGCCGGGTCTTGGTACTGTTTCAATACAATACCGGTACTGCTAAAGGCCCAAAAATAAAGTGGGGCTTGAATCAGTACCAAAACTCATCTACTCGGCCCGAAAAATTTGTACGTAGGTTTTCTACTTTCAGTTGTTCTGCTCCTCCCCGGGCCAGAGCAAGGTAATCTTTCACAGCATTGGCCGACCATATCTCGGAAATCGTCAAATCCCGACCGACCGAGTGAGCTTCCTCCCCGGCCAGTCTCTCTCATCGTCAAATCCCGACCGACCGAGCTTCCTCCCCGACCAGAGCAAGGTAATCTTTCGCAAGCTGTTGATTCCCATTTTCCTGTTTCTGTTTCTCTTTTGCAGATGTTCTCTTTGCTTCTCGCGTTCGATTTGATCTCATTGTGTCGTAATTCCGCTGGATCGGAATCTTTATCGAGTGATGCGAGGTCAAAGTTGTTCGTCATCTGTATAGTTCAAGGGTTTGGCGGGTTTATGACTGATTTGCGGTTTAGGGTTCATTCATTGGCTAAAGTTAGGATCTGTGTCCAAATCCCTAGAGTTGTGCGGCAATATCTAAAGTTCAATTAAGAGTTGGTAAAAAAGGGATTATAGTTTCGACTAGTCTGTCAGTATTTTCATGGAATGGAATGTTATCATCTGGATAAACCGTAAGTGCATCTCCTTAATAGACTCTTTCATGACTGTAATTGGGTTGCCTAGAGTCAAAACTATTGACGTGATATGAGTCGAAGGTGAGTGATCACATGCATGTTTTCATTTCTTAATTGGAGAGATTTCCTGTAGCTTATGTCCTTGGGAAGGCATCTGCCTGATTAAGAAAAACATCTGGTGCACCTATTGCCATGTTGAGATTTGCAACCGACAATGTTTTTGTAGCAATTATTGTTCTTGCTTGTACAAAAGTATTTTTTGAAACTTTCTGGCAGAGCTGTAGAAAATTGTTAGAGCTGATGTTTTCTGGATAAGCACCTCAATGTCAGGAAGATGCAGGAAGATGCATCAAACTGAAGGCTCTGAGCCTCCTCGTGCAATGAGGTCTCTTCTTGGTGGCCATTTCAGAAAATCAAGTTCATCTGCCGTGAGCATTTCTTTGCTAATCCAATTAGCGCATCACTATTATAATGATGTTTGTACTCTGTTGTATCCACGTAGCTGCCTCAGCTAAAGAGAAAAGGAACAAGATTTAACTGTGGACGCCACACAAATTCCTTGCCAGTGTTTACCATCTTATTTCCTTCTCTCTTTTTGACTTATGTAATCTTGCACGTGTATAGCAGTGTAGCTCTGTATACTAATGTTCTCTACCTCCAGCAGAGAGACCTTAGCTTCGCTAAGCTGTCTACCTGGATGATGGCTTTCAAGCATATTATATCTACTTGTTAAGATTGATGTCGATGTTAGCATAGCAAGCACATATCCATGCTTACCTTTTATTTGTTGCATGTTCTTAGTTGACCAGCAGCTATACAATTTAACGATTGGGTCCTCTGAAATATCTTATGTTAATATTCAATCCAATCACTGGCTAAAGTTCAGAATGTGGTAAAGTACGTGTTCATTCTTACTGTTCGTTAACGATTGGGTCCTCTGAATGTCTTATGTTAGGCGTTACAAACTAGAGGATTACAAGATAAACATTTATTGAAAAAGATTTTGGTAGTCTGCAGGGTTTAAATTGCTTTATAAGTGTAATGTCTGATCAGTGTTTCTCTTGTTTCTTCTGCATGCAGGGTGGTGGTGAAAGTATTGATCAAGTTTATCAGCGCTGCAGCTTAAAGAGCAGGTTAAGGTGGTTTTTCTGGGATAACTTCCTTGTCATTTTTCATCTTGCCACTGATTTCCAATATGGAAAACTATGCATAACGTGGATATTGCAAAATTCGAAGATTTTGTAAAAATTGCACTAGCCATTTCAACTTGGTTGTCCTTAGTCGAATTGAGTTGCAAATTTGTGACTAGACTTTCTATTTAGGTAAGGTACTTATAGGCTGAATTATGTGCAGTTTGCTAAGGTTGAGGTCTTTTTTTTATGCAATGGCTGCTTGATGGGGTCTTGTTAGCTATTCTCTTTCAAGAACTACTCTGCCTGGGTTCCCATCCTTAATGATTAGTTTATATTTGAAGAACTGCTTAGGCGAGATCCTGTATTCGGGATTTATATGAAGTCTCTGAGGCTCTCTTTCTAGCTGGTTATGTAGATGGTCAAGAATGGCAATTGTTTATCATTACCATCTGCTCTGCCAATTGTGAGCTTTTTTGCGACCCAACTTGTGTTTTGATAAGGAATCAAATGGGAACAAGTCCCACTTCTATTAATCCCTTCATGTTGGAAGTGTCACAACACGAGTTCCGTCCATGATTTACTTAAGTATGGGTAAACTCAAATTCTCTTCAGAGTCTCAGATTCTTAGTCCAGATTCTTTTGTGATACATTCCACCTGCTCCTGGAGATGACTATGTCATTTTTTTCACCTCTTTTCTTATTAACACAAGATAAATTTGGTCCTACATCTATCTTTCGATGTTGATTCTTCATTTATCATTTCATGCCCTACAAACAGGCTCCACTTAGGCAGGAGATATTCTTCTTAGTAGAATTCATATGCTGTTAGACATGGATTTTGATGGTAATTCAATGATGAAGCCACGGGATTTTCTTTTAATCTTGATTACTCTTTACACTAGTAAATTCACTCTCCTTTCGATTTTGCATTATCTCATCATTACTTCAAGAATATGGCGATGGTGTATATTAGTTGTGAAAAATCTTATTGTACCATCAAGTTCCAAACTACTGCCAGATTGTTTCTGTCATCTTGTTCTCTTCTAGCTCTTCGTCCTTCAATTTCTACCATCTAATATACTTTTCTTTCCCTAGTATGGCCTGCACAATACTTCCCTTCACCTATGATTGAATGAATCATATGCTTAGAAATCCTCTCCGGAAAGAAATTGTAGCCATGCAAAACTTGGGTGGTCTTGTCTCTTACATGAGTTGCTTGTGCATGGACATTATGGAAGTTTTCTTTCTCTGTAAAGAGAGAATGTCTACTTTTTTTTTTTTGATTAAACTCGATATATGTACACATAATAAACCCTAGATGACCCAAAGACCATTGTACCGTTTTTATACGTCTAACATTTCCTAAATGGTGTTGGCGGCTGTAGCTCTTTTCCCCCCATGCTGTATTGCTCCCACTTCATTTCTTTGCATGCAGTTGTTTCTTGTAACTCAGTCCTTTAACTTCCACCTTTAATCTGAGGCATCAGCTTGCTGCTTTTAGTCATTCCAGGGCCTATGGCTAGAGTATAGTTTATATACGATAGAGATTCTGTGATGCTTGCTGGGGCTCTGGACCTTCTTTCAAATTTTTTTTTTTTTGGTCTAAGGCCACTTTCGAATTGAACTGCTGCAACTATTGGCCAATTCACCAGTATGGCAGAGCCGCCTTAGCTTTCTTGTATGGCATGTGTATTTTATATTTGACCTTCTATTGATCCTTATGCTCTAGTTCTCCTTGTCTTACTTTATAGAACTCAGACCAGATTGGCCCAAAGCTTGCTATAGGGAAGGTGCAGCTTTGAGTCTTTTATAGGCATGTGTTCTCTTATTCTCTAGTCCATTAGTCCATCATTGGCTTTCATGTTTGTGCATGTATTTACCTATATATGACTGGGAAATCTACTGCAGAGATTAGACAAAGCAGCCATTCTTTCCACAAGGGTGTCAAGCTTGACCCTGAAAGTAAGGAGCTTGCAAAGGTATTTTAGTTGTAGAATATTCATATCTTTCTATATTTCAATGGATACCTTAGTTCTCATGTTCATCATAAATTTAATGCAGAGTTACCAACTACGGCTATCGACCAAACTTGACATTGATGTCTCTTGATGATTGACATATTCCCATGTATGAGGAGGCTGGTAGGCTTAGAAACATGTACAAAGGAAAGGTATTTTGGGATATCTCATTTATTTTTGGACAGCGTATGCTTTTTTTCCCTTGTTTTGTCAATGTCCGAGTGTCCTTTAGATTTTTTTGGATGTGTTTATCATCTAATTCAGAATCAATTGTCTAGCTGTTTGCTTCAGCATGTTTTGATGTTATATTGTAGATTGAAATCTTTTTCCATGGTCATTTTTACTATGCATTTTTTCTTTTGGGTTGCTTTTTCAAAGATGAAATGGGGTTCATTCAATGTCCTTTTTTCACCTTCTGGATCAGGTGCAGGATCCGCCAAGACTAAGGAGAAGAAGGCAGAGAAAATTTGAATTATGCTTGAAGAACATGATTGACATTGGCCTTTCTTTGTGATCTGATTATCTTGCATTTTTTGTTGGCGATAGAGATGACAAAGTGGGTTTGTGTCCCGTCCTAGCTGAAAGTCATGTAAACTACTAACTAAAAAATGGAGAATGATTCAAACAAAAAAAAGGGGGAATGAGAAACATTGTCATCTTTTTAAGAAATGATTTGGCAGTTATGCATTACTTGTCCCTGTAGTTGCACGTCCTCGTATGTACGGACAAACTAGAATGGTTTTTCAGAAGAGAATGCTGTTGGAGTTGAGATCTTAATTTACGGTCTGCATTGCCATTATTCTTTCCATCCTCTGTATTTGGGTTTTCTGGTCCTCCAGTCATTCTGTATTTGGTCTTTTGGTGATTCTTGCGCAGTCCTTTCCACAATTCTATCGACTTTATTATGCAAGTTTCTGGCGTTGAAGTAGTTTTACTGTTGCTTAGCCCTTGTTTACCATGCAAATGAATAGGAGAGGCTTATGAAGATGGCAGGTTCTGTCCACACTGGTGGAAAGGGTACCGTGAGAAGGTCTGGAAGTCGGTCCTACTCATAAGTCGGATGTTTTGATTTCTTGGCTTCTATGCTTAAATTTCAAAAAAAAAAAAAATGGGCCCGCCCGACTCGACCCGGCCCGTATATTTTGGACGTATATGATTCGGGTATCGAGCCAGCCCGGCCCGGCCCGAACTTGGTACTGTTGGTTTCGGGCCGGGTCGGGCCTATGCGAGACCCGCCCGACCCGGCCCATTGACACCCCTAGTCGCTACCTCCAACCAGACCCAACAACTCGTATTCGATGCCGACGGTAACGAGCCTCACTGACCAAATCCGCTCTTTCTTTTGGCTCACTACAACATCTTCTTCTGGAACGACTACCCTGCAGACTTCGTCATCCGCAGCCCAGTAGCCGTGAAGGACGTACCCTCAGTTTCGTCGGACTGCCCGATTACGGCTTCGCTCACCCGCCACATCGCCATCACTATTTCGAGACTACCTCAGCTCCCACGTCGACCGTTCCCACCCGACAACCATCATCCAGCGGCACCAAAGTCTCAAATCAGCAGCGCCAAGGTCCCGAACCAGTGGTGGCGAGCTTCCAAACCAGCGGCATCAGCAATAGAGCCGAAATCGAGGTTATTGGGGTGATTGAACGATGTAAAAAGCTCGTGAGAGTTGGTCGCGGGCAAGCCGTACCCAACTGCTGAGAGTTCTCCGCTCAATTTGGGGGCAAGCATCCATGGGTCATTTACACCAGATCTGCCATCGAGGCCAACAGGAGGCTCAATGGCCTTGTTGGCGAGGTCGGTTTTCAGTCATGTACTCGGTGTTGGAGCGAGGGCTCGTGCTCTCTCTATACCTCGCTTACCGATTTCTTTCTTTTCTGATTCTTCATTTGCATCTTCAACTCAGTTGGCACTTCAAATATCGTCTTTTCTTCCCCAACCGGTGTTTCTCTGGGTGACTTTTCCCAGACTTCTTCTAGCCTCTTCTTTTGTCATTTTTGGGAAGTTGATCTCGGGGTAATCTGCAGGAGCCTTGGTTTGAAGCGATCAGGATCGGGATAAGGAAAACAGTAGGCACACTGCGGTGACTGGATTCCTAGCATAGCAGTGACAATGAGAAGAAACTGTCGTGGTGGTCGTCGAAGGAGGACAGCAGCCTCGATGCTTTAGAACAGGGAGCAACACCAGCGGCTGGTCCGTTGCGGGCAGGGGATCAGTAGCTCGTCCGGTGAGAATCACTTGGCATGGGTGCCATTGTTGTAGAATAAGAGGGACCCTTTTTCAGCAGCTTTGATGCTCAAATATGGCTGAGGAGAAGGAAAAGCAGCTGGAAGCAGCGCTTGGGAGTTAGTTGACCAATCGACACTCCTATTCTGGCTGAGGAGGACCAGGTTGCTTGAGCTGATAACCATCAACATGCCTGAAGAGTCATTGACTGGACGTTTCTATTTACAACCCAGACAACGATTGGTACGGGACATATTATACCAAATTCCCAAGTACCGATCCGTGAGATTATCTGGACTGAAAAATCCCAATTCGAAAGTTCCACCACTCGAAAACTAGTGTCTCCCCATCGCTGATTGACTGAGATGATATACTGTGTTAACTGCGACGAGAAGCCAGGCTGTTCATGTAGATCATAGGGAAAGAGTTGGTGGTGTGCAGATGCTCCCTCATGGGGACTCGCCCAAGAGATTTTCTGGATCTCGGTGTGCAGTATGCTCTGGAACCAAAAAAAAAAAAAAACAAGCCTCCCTCTTCTCAATCCCTGATGCCGTTTCTCGAGAAGCCCCTTTCATCCCCAGCTCTCGGTCAAGAAGTAAAAGCATAAACTCGGTGAAGATAGGATCAGCGAAGCCTTCATTGATGGTGCGGTTTTGATGAGAGACCGTCTTCAGACCGTGAGGAGGTCACATATCGGGACTTTCGTAGATGCTGCTCGGGGATTTCTGATCAAGACACTCAGATCAACAAAACGAGATGCAAAACCAGTACACGAGCAAATGGTAAAAGAAGGAAATAACTCCCTGGTCTGACTTCTTTGAGGGACTCCTTTTTCAGCGTTTGGTCAGATTCTTGGTGTCAATGGCTTCAGAACAAAGTGGGACAACGGGCCCTGCTCGTCTATTCGTCACTACGGTTACGATCACGTGGTGATGATTCCGTTGGACTTGGTAGCGACGAAACTCGCAGATGATAGCACTGACCGTTCCAACGAAGTCTACTAACGAAGCTGCTCGCGGTGAACTCCCGAAGATATGTCAGGTTTGGACAATGAGAACAAGACCCGGCAAGGTAGTAAGTGTCATGGGTCTTCAAGGGGAGTTCGAGCTCGTGATGCTCCAAGAAAAAACTCCCAGTCGCGATGACGCTTGACTGACTCAAAACCATCCCCTCCATCTTGTACCAGCTCCCTCCCTGGCGTCACTTGTTGATTGGGACCGAGGATCATGATCAGCAACCCTCGTCCCCCCATCAAGAGAGTTTTGGCCCAAAATCCCTCTTTCGTTTTTGTGGCTGCTTGTGTATCTCTTTAGTCAACAAGTGAAGACGGGAGCTGCAGAAACACAAAAGTATTTGGAAATACAAGCAGGGAAGAAGGAAACCGAAGCGGAAACGAAGAAAGGTGGGACTCAGAATATCTGAGCAAACTTAGCTCTTAAAGAGAGACACAGATCGGAAAACGGCCCCTTGGTTTCTCCGATCGGCTCGAGGAAGTTTGAGGCTCGTGACAGATCAGTTTGGTGAGGTACATGGGAGACTCAGTCGTCGCGTTTTTAGCCAAACCAATGCATGAACAAAATGCCAGGGAGCTTAGAGACAGTTATATTTTGCGATGAAAATGCGACGCCGCTGGGTTTAGGAGCTTCCCTCAGAGTAATACGAAGCTATGAGGACCTGGAGAGGCATTGTTTTTTTTTGTCTCACAGATGCTGACAGAAGACCTATAGATGTGTTGATGGGATTATCACGTTTCTGCCCAAGAAGAATGGACGGCCGAGCGAAGAAAAATCTGGGAGATTTTCATAGTCTCTGATGAAGGATCTGAGACCCTCCTCCTCTCGTCCTTTTTTTCCTTTCTCCTCCTCTACCCCCCAGCTTCCCGAGCCTCTATCATGGCCGATAGAGGACCTCCGTTCACTCTTGCTTTCTTTTTTTTTCAGTTCCTACCGACAGCTTTTCTCAAGGATCAAGCGCTGCTGTGTCTTCCATTGCAAGCCTTATTCCCTTATTTCTTTTTCTCTTCGTGGATCAGCTCCTTCCCACTTCAATCT
This sequence comes from Psidium friedrichsthalianum, assembly GCA_019149425.1. Lineage (NCBI taxonomy): Eukaryota > Viridiplantae > Streptophyta > Magnoliopsida > Myrtales > Myrtaceae > Psidium > Psidium friedrichsthalianum. Next base: position 3,689 of record JAGVVM010015637.1, on the reverse strand, counting down.
GTTCTTCGGTGCGTTTCTTTTTGGTGAGTGGAGTCCTCCCTTTGTGTCAGACTCCAACTTTGAATCCTTTTCTCATTTTTTAATGCCGACCAAGACTTGCACTTGGAGCAAGTTGTAAGCGAAACCCAGGCTGGGCAGCATGGTTTTGGCACTGAAACGGTAGTAAGATAACACTGAATGACCACGAAATAGTGCGAATAAGTGATAAAATAGTCCCGGACAGCAGTGTCAATTCGTCTCATGGGGCAAAATCAAGGAAAGAGCAGCTTCGTTGGATGCTTCTGGGAATTACTCCCACTTCGTTGCAAATCATCCGCAGTACAAGACAAGATGGGGAAACAGACGGGTAATTCGTGGCACAAATTTGCTCGGGATAGTGCTGAAGTTAGGGCCTGGATGTGTTGCAAACAAAGACCACAGAAAGCGTGACCTTGTTTTGGCGTGATCAGCATATTTTCAGTTGTCGGCGTGAGGAAAGAGATTTCGCCAACTGCGAACCCCAATCCAACTATCTGACCATTATACCAGGACCATTGGTGTGGCGAAATCGACATTTTGACCCAAATGGAGTATCTTTGCTCCTCCAGAGGCTCAGCTTCAACATCATTGGATCGAAGACTCCACTTAACATCCTCAACAGCAGAATTTGACTTCTGTACCACCGAATCAACTTCCCGATGCAAAATCATCCTTGCAGGTGTTGAATTCGCCTAGCATGTGTGTGACATTCTGGATTTTCGACCCATTTTCGGAATTTATAACAGAATGGCAGTATTTCATTGATGCGCTCTAGTCGAACTCACTCGAAACTGGCACTATGAGATGACTAACCGAAGGGGAAAGGATACCCGAGAGATTGCGAATCTCCTAACAGCCACCCGTTGGTTTGAGTATCGCTAAAACGCTATTTAATGAACTTGGCCACGAGACGAATTTCGAACTTGGACAATCGAACTTCTAGAATATCGCAGTGGTGATTGGACGACGTCTCAGAAGTTCTGTAACCGGCTGATTTGCGTAGGACTTTAAGGAAATGAGGCGGTGAGTTGGAAAGGATTATCTCGCCCCGATTTGCGCTAGATTCCTCGATAGGTGTGAGTAGTAATTTTGATTGGTGAGCATGTCAGTCTAGTGAGATTTAGTTGCGTTCGTTCGTGCTCGAGGCAAATCGGTGCATGGACACGTGTTCCAAGAAGCGTCTGTCGATTGTAGAATCAATTAAATCAAATCTCACTACCAAATCCAAGCAAATCTTATCATTTCAAGATAACCTATCATGTCACGCAAGTCTCTCTCTCACTGCTCAATCGAGCTTGTCCATTACATCCACGCAAGAGTACACAAACCAAGTACAAGCTCATTAAAGCCTCCCCCATACCCTTGACTTTGGATGTGAGCTTGTACTCATCCATCACCCTTGTTGGACATCTTCTCTTCCCAAGAATTTAGTCAAATCTCCCACTCTTCCCTAAGCTAATATCAACTATATCTAATCAAACCACCTTATGACTTTTGTCATTTCCTAGGCCTAGTCATAACTCAAGTGGGGTTGATTTCCTCCATCTTCAAGATAAACCTCCCTTCCTTCTATCACTCTTTGGCTCTCCTCCCCTCACACTTCCCCCCACGATACCCAAGCTCTCGTCTCACGGTCCCTCCACCGTTACCGTCGCTCCGCCGTCCACGCCGCGCCGCCCATCACCGACTTCCTCGTCCAACCTTGGTAAGTTCCTCAGATTATCCTTTTTTGTTGATTGAGGTCTCACGCCGCCCGTTGGACTTTGACCGCCGCGATTCCTCCACCCGCCGAACCTCCACGCGAGGCTCCGGCCTCGTGGTCGTGTTCCATTGGTTCCTAGACCCCTTAGTTGCTAATTTCCATCATTATAGGTCCAAGAACCCCGAGGAAATACGTTGAAATCGCCCCTTCCGCCGTGCTCTCTCTCTCTCGGCGTGAGACTCCTCCGCCGGCCACCGCTCATTCTCGGCCTCCGTCGTGTTCGTGCGCACCTTGTCTTGGTAAGCGAATCCTCTAACCCTCGCATAGGAATGTCGTACGTGATGTTAGACGCCATAGAGTGTTGATCTTGGTGAAAAGATGAGAACTTGGATTATTGTGCGTAGACCGGTTAGAGTATTCGATGTTTGCGGGGCTGATCCGAGGACCGAGGTTACTGTTCATGATGCGTATTACTGTTCAAGGAGCTGATCTTGAGTGAGGAGTGTCGCGACCTCTTAAAAATGAAGCTAATGGATGGCCAGGCCCAATTTTGAGTTTTGGGCCCCCATTCGGCGCGGGGCCCTCCCAGGCCCATTACAATCGCGGCGAGAGTATTCTTTTCGTCGATTCTTGTAGATCGGTGGAATGGTTCGACCTTAGTGTGGTCGAGTGGCATATGAAGTGTGCAGCAATGGAATCGCCACCGATCTTTCTTGGAAGGTAGACGGAAACCTATCGAGCGGTTGGGAGAGATCGCCGTTCGCGGAACCAAAGATTTGGGCTCGGGGATCTTGGTACGCTAATATTAACGCCCTTTCGGTACCAATCATGAAAAAAAACATTTGGCTGGCAATTGAAATATTCTAACTAAGGTTCCAAGAAGGGGTTTCCTAAGAGTTTCAGGGTGGTTTGGAATGAATTTGGGGCAAATGCCAAGGGGGTATTGGTCATTTTCAGGCTGTCGGGAGTCAAATCACCAGAATGGGTTGGCGCCAGTGTCTGTGGGCCATTTTCCCATTTTTTGGGATGTTCTGAATTTTGGAATTTTTTTAAGGCGAAATATATACCCATAAGAGGTAAATCGTCATTTGTGAAGGGAGAAAGAGATTCCAAAAAAATATGATTTGAGACAAGTAATGCCAAAATCCATTTATGGATTCTTCCCTAAATTTTTCTAGAAGTTTTCTGAATTTTTGGTATTTTTCAAGAATTATTTCCTATATTTGGGATTTTTTAAGAGTTTTTATTATTATATTTTTTTTGAAATTTTATTAAATACTTCTGGCGCCGGGTCGCAGCCGTCAACGGGCCGGGTCAGCCCGGTCAACGACCGGGTGACCCGACCGGGTCAACCCCAGTAGGTTGGCCCGAAATCAACGTCAAACCAAGCCTTCCGATTTGTATTGTATTTCTTCTTTTCATTTTTTTTTAAGAAAGAAAGCTGGCCTTCGCTGTTGACCGAGTCAAGATCACGGAGAAGACGACAGGAAAGGTCGCGACTCGGCGGTCGCCGGAACTTCCGGGAACGCAAGAAAAAACGCCCAAAACTGCCTCATTCTTCCCCCGATTCCTACCCACGTCAACTAATAAACAATCTGGAACCAAATGCCTCAATTTAACTCCCAACAACAACTTGAAAATGCCCTTTCCCGACATCCACAGGACATTTCCGGCGAAACTGGTTCACCGGCGGTTATCGCTTTTCTTCGAGTTGGGGTTTCGATCTAGCTACTCAAACAAGCACGAGAGGTGATCAAGAAGAGTTACCTGCACGCGCAACAGCACCGCCACGGTCGCCAAAACGCTTCCCATATGTAACCCATGACCGAGCTCGGATGCTCATCCATGGCGGACCAAGGCGAAAACCGATGCAAAGAAACTAATGGAGAAGATAGAGCGCTCTGTATTGCGAGTGAATCGACAAAAACAGAGGAACGAGGTTCGATTAATACGGCTCAAGTCAGCTGCG
>JAGVVM010015636.1:0-12525 GCA_019149425.1 Psidium friedrichsthalianum | reverse complement strand
CCACAGAGACCAAGCCGAAACCCCCCGGGCCGAACTAGTCAAGAGCAAGAACGATGAGAAAAAAGCTACAAAAAAAAAAGATGGTACAAGCGCTGCAGGCCCGACCAAAGACTCGGCTGCCGCTTCGAAACCAGCGGTCCTTCTATCTAGAGCCCTCTTAGATTCTAATCCCCCCCCCCCCTCGCCACAACAACGCTAAAGCTACACTAAGCGCTCGATTTTCTACCGCCAAAGAACACTAGAACCTGCACGCCTCCCCTGCGACCCCCCGAGTTCCCCTATCCCCTTTACCCTTTTCCCACTCCCCCCCTCCGCATCCTGTCGGCTGCCTCTTCCACCGACCCTCCCACCACCCCTCTTCTTAGCTCCCCTTCTCCCTCTTCTTGTCCCCCTTTTCTACCCCCCTTTATCCAAGCAACTCAATTCTTTCTCTCCTTTTTAAAGGATTCTTAGATTTTTCTATCTGATTCAAAAGGTTTGTGTGCTTTCCAGGTGTGCGACTTTGCTTTTGGAAAAGTTTTAGATTTTTTTCTCATTCGAAGGTTGCTATGGCTTCCAATGCGAAAGCGACCGTCGCATGCGTAGGCTTACGAGTTCCAAGAAGCATGTGGGGCGTCAGCGAAAAAGCGGACAAAATGGGTTGGGATCGGTTTCTGAGATTTAGCTGAACATTCGAGCTCTTATATGCTCCGCTCTGACTCGCCAAGTATTTTTGTTCATTCTCTCACGAACCACAGAGGACGAAAACCGGTGCGTGCGAGCTCCACGGACACGATTCCAGGTACCCAAGAACAGAGAAGATGAGCAGAGCAGAGAAGAAGGTAGTGCAGGCGTGATCGGAGCGTCGGGTTACATAGCTTCTTGGCTGGTCAAGCTGTTACTCCACCGGGCTACACTGTTCGCGCACTGTCCGAGACCCAAGTATAAAAAAAAGTTCCCTCACTCTGCTCTTCAACTTTCTTGGGCACTGTCCCAAGCTGTCGGAAAGACATGAAGTGTGTCGAAACCACTTTATCCGTGTAGAAACCATCGATGTATTGCTTTTCTGAGAGAAGTGAAGAATTTTGGTAGCTTCATTAGTGTCGTGTTGTGGATTGTCTTCTAATCTACATATCTACCCATAAAGTTCAAAACGTTGCAGCTGTTCGACTCATTAAGAAGTGGCACGCTCAAACCATCTTTTAGATTCCCGATTCTTGATTATTTTTGGTCGTATCAGTTTTGCCACAAGTTATCCAGGAACAATGCCACGCTCTTGTTCCGCCTATGCCCTTCTGACTATAGATGCTACTAATGTGTCAGCGAGGGTGCTTGCAAGTTTTGAAGTCAATCAGTTAGAATAGATATTTTCTCATTCTTGTGCATGTGCAACAGCCGACCAAAGAAGACGGGACACCTTCTGGCACTCGAGGGGGTAAGGAGAGGCTGCAATTTATTCAAATCGGAATTGCTGGAAGAAGGGTCTTTGACTCCGTAGTCGATGGATGCGAATGTGTTTTTCACACTGCATCCCTGTTTTGCTCTCAGCTGATGACCCCCAGGTGTTGAATCTTGCCATGTCGATCATCTTTCATGATCTGTTATGTTTTTAAATTCCAACATTGTCCTTGTTTCCTAAATAAGTAGATAGGTCATGACAAACGATTCCATTCCATGTGGAAGGGGATTTGCGTTTCTTCCGCCACAATGAGTCTGAGTTTCGTTTTCTGATACTTTTTATGAGAATTTTTCTGAATGATTCTTCCATTGGCATAACTCTCAGGCTGAAATAATTGATCCTGCCCTAAAAGGCCACCCTTAATGTTCTACGATCATGCGCCAAAGCCTCTTCCATCAAGAGAGTGGTTGTGACATCCTCAATGGCTGCAGTTGCGCTCAGTGGAAAGCCTCTGACTTCGGGCGGTTGTTGTTGATGAGATTGGTATTCAGATCTAGAATTTTGCGAGAAATCTGAGGTTGTGTAATCCTGACAATACTGCTGTTCATTCTTTCCTCTGTAAATTTTACTGTTGAATTGCATTCAGAGTTGTGTTTAACGTGAAAAACTGGTAAAATGTGATTCTGAGAGGAGTGGGACAGCAGGGAAAATTTCTTTCTTAAATCACACAGGTTGCACTACACTTCATGGATGCCCGAACCAGGAGTGCATAGGACCTTATCCTTGACAGTTGTATGGTGTTATTTCAATTTGGTCTGGCACCATGTTAGATCCTGCATATGCTTACACAATAGAAACAGTTATATATACTTCGATTCCTGGAGGAGAATTACTTATCTTTGTTTCGTTTAATTGGTAATCTTTGAAAGCTGGATGACATCTAATGAAATCCATGTCATGTCAATGGTTATCATGTGTTTAATGAGGCTGAAGATACTAACAGTCTATCTTCGGTTTATCTAATCTTCAGTTCTGGTACATGCTTTCAAAAACCTTAGCAGAGAAGGCAGCTTGGGAATTCGCGAAAAGAGAATGGTATTGACTGGGTCACGCATAAACCCAGGATTGTGATCGGCCCTTTCTTGCAAGCCCGCTGTTAATCTCCTCCGTGGAGGCCTACTGAACTTTGTTAATGATCACTATCACTGCGGCTGGCAATAATCATACTTGTAGTGGATCTTTGCCATTTTACTTCAAAGTGACTTGCCAAACATTTTTGCATCCTCTCCTTACAACACAAAAACAATCTCAAGGAGGAAACTATAGAACTATCTATTCTATTGAAGGCAATCTCAGTGAAGTGTATGACCTCAAATCTACTTCTGATAGCATGTGTCTTGTGGCGTACTTGCATTAGTCCATGGTATAGCTACCTTCTTTGCTAGGTAAACTGAATTCAGCAACATGAGGGTCCTGAGGCCCTTAATTCTATGTCCTGAATCTAGCCTGGGATATGAAGGTTCTGCTTAATTGGCTTTCACGGACAGCTATTATAATCAGTTATGGCAGATTTCCACATGTGACAGTTTTCAACTACTGGCGAATCATCCAGTATAAAGGTTGTCTTGACGTTTGCATGGGAGTAATTGAGGCTTATCCTGCAGGAGCTCAAACATTTCCAAATACATGCTAGGATTTGTTGACGTCAGAGATGTTGCTTTGCACATATTCTTGCTTTTGAAAATCCTTCAGCTGGCGGAAGTATTGTGTGGTAGAGAAGTAGTACACGTCACGACGCTCTGAAGATTTTGCGCGATCTCTACCCCACATTGCATGTCCCTGAGAAGTAAGTTATCACTCTTCCTTAATTCTCACCTCATCTTATGTTAAACTACTGTGCATTAAAGAGATCAGAGCTGTTTCATTAATGGTGCAGATGTGAAGATGAGAAGCCTTTCTCATCGAAGTATGAGATATCAAGAAAGAAGGCAGAAGCTCTAGGTGTCAACTTCACTCCGCTGATGGTGAGTCTAAGAGACACCATCGAATGCCTAAAGGAGAAGGGATACGTCTCCGTCTAGGCAGTTGCTTAAAACAACATAACACAAGCATGCTGATAATGACCTTTGGACCTGTTGCTGTCCTAAGCCTTCTATCTCCTAAATCATACAATGTTCTGAATAATGTATGATTGTTCCTCTTTCAGAGATAATTTTTACCAGCTTTTCCCAGCTAACCTTCAAGTGATTAATGTCTATTTTCGTAACATGATTTGCCTACCAAAATGACTCATCAGAACATCACATATCATCTTGAGAACTTTGCATGCAATGTAGAAAACTTATGAGACAATATGAGTCAGTGACACTAGCTACTTTTTCACCATCCGGACTCCAATCAACCGCAAAAACCTTCTCATGGTAACAAATACCAAAAATAAGCAAAACGGCAGTCCACGATAGACACGCTACTTAAAAATTGTGTGATGACAATGTAAAGTAAGCAAACCTCGTCTGCACAACCTGGAAGGTCTTGTTTCAACTTCTTCGTGCAAATATCCCAGATCTAAAAGTAAGCCAAACATAATGCGACATTCAAGCGCTCAAACCAGGCCAAAATTCATAAAACTCACAGCCAGTGAAAAAAGTGAACTCCACTTACTACTGATATTTACAAATAGCTTGATCAGAATCAGAACGACAGGCAAGAGTACAACACTCAAACTTCCATGCAAGATAAAACACAGATCCATGCAGACATCTAATCTAATGAAGATAGTTAGCCTGGTTTACCAAATCCACGTCCCCATATATAGCAAAAGAAGCAAACCTAACATGGTCCGAAAGTTTGGCAAGATAAGAGTGATCCATTATTTGAGCAGGAAACAATCTCAATGAAAACAAGTTGCACCAGAATTTAGCCAAAAAAAGGGGGCGCAAATCCTAATTGCATGCATCATAAATTAACCAATTTCCTCCACTATTACATATGATCCAGATTAATATCATTTTCACTGATAATATTGCAAACTCTCCTAATGCAAAACTACGTGACCACATATGGTCTCTCTTAAATGCCAGCACATGACACAAGTTTATTGGATACTAAATATATTTCTGACTACTTTATGGAAGTCCCTCGAAAGCTATATGCTTTTGTGCAACTAACCTTCAGAGTAGAGTCTTTGCTCCCACTTAAAAGAAGTCTCCTGTCTGCAGACCAACTGCGCATTATGAAAACTTGATTAGAGATCGTTCTTGCATAAGCAAGACAAGCTAAGTTTGAAAGTATCTCAAAATTTATCTGATATACCTGCCCGACATGTCCCCTGAATGCAGCAACAAGCGTCCCAGTAATACCATTCCACAACTTCACAGATTTATCAAACGCTGCACTAGCAAACCCATCGCCCATCAGGTGAAAAACAGACATGATTCACAAGCTGCAAACAGAAAGCATACTTTCCAGCATTTAACAAGTCAAAAATTAACCCATAAGACAGTTTGACGAGGATCTAATTCACTAGCCTCAAGAAAAAGATTGAGAGGATGTTTCATCTATTGAACCAGTGCCAACAGTACCACAATGTGGAGTATTCCTTATTTAACATCGTTTGGCAATTGCTGGTTTATAGTGGAAAACTGTCTGTCGGGAAGTGGTCTCATGCCGACCATATACGCTAACGTTAGCCGATGCTGCACGAATCGTGCATTTTGAACAAGGATGTGAGGACGACAAACCTGCCGTGTCGGCTCATAGGATATCAAGGGAAAGAGTAGAAGGTTTGGGTGTGAATTTCACACCTCTGGAGGTTAGCCTAAGAGACACTGTTGAAAGCCTCAAGGAGAGAGGTTTCCTCTCTTCTTGAGCTTTTTCTTTGGAGGTCGGCCTAAGCGACGTCATTGGGAACCTCAAGGGCGAAGGCAGAGCCCTCTCTGTTTGAGCTATTCTCGATCGACGCAGACCACATAGTCATAATTGAAAGGTTACCATATGGCCGTATATGGTGTCTCGCTCACTTGTTGCACAAAGCTTTCCATTTAGAAGCTCGACGGATGATGCAACGCTGAATGTCTATCCTAAGAGATTTATCACAAATAAAAAATTAGATAATTACAACTGCAGGATTCTTTTTTCTGTTGTGAGCTAAAGCGACAAAAAAATGGGTTTGGATGAACCAATGTTTGGTTTTTAAAGAATCACCTGAACATCGGGCTCTGGACATGTCGATATACTCCGCCTCAGAGTCTCCAGCATCTTGTTCACGCTCTCACCGTACCACAGAGACGAGACCAGCTCCCCGATTCAGGTGCCAAGATCGGAGAAGAAGAGCAGAGCAGAGAAGAAGGTAGTGGGCGTGATCGGAGGGAGGGTTGGGTTATATAGCCCCTTGGCTGGTCAAGCTCTTGCTCCACCGTTGCTATACTGTTCGAGCCACTGTCTGAGAGACCCAAGTATAAAAAGTTCCCTTTCTTCACTCCCCTCTCTCTCTCTCTCTCTCTCTCTCTCTCTCCGCTCTTTCAACCTGAGAATCTAATGAAGTTGTCGAGCTGTAGGAAGAAAACAAAAAACAGCCGTTGAAATCTGATTACTCACATGAAGTTGTGTCTTCATTAGTGTCGCGTTGGGGATTGCCCTCTGATCTGGATATCATCCCAATAAAGTTCAAAACTTTTGCATCCTGTTCGACTTCGTTAAAGAGGTGGCACGCTCAAACCATCCTTTAGATTCCGGATTCTTGATTTGTATATTTTCGGATCACTTTTGCACATATTCGTCCAGGGACAAGGCAAAATACTACAATAAAAGCTCAAACTAACTTTATTTTTCGGGCTTAAAGTACATTTTATTTTACATAAGGATCTAGAGTGCCCTTATTTTCTAAAATAATGACCTAAAGTAATTATATCAATTTGAAAAAATAGTCAGTCTCACCCCTTAGTTAAGGGCATTTTCGTCATTTAGTATTTTGTTCTTATTTTAATTTTGTTCTTTTTTTGTTTTGTAATTTGTTATAAAAAAAAAAAAACCAAGGCAGTGGCCTCCCTCTTACGGAAGTGGAATGATGAATTCTAAGATAAAGATATTAAAGGAAATTATTCCCCTTCTTTCTTCACCTGTCTTAGAGGTAGTCACTGTCCCATGGGAGACCGCTACGCACATTAGACTATTAAGAATCACCTTTCACCGAGTGTGATTACAAAATCCTAGGTGCGAAGCTTGCTAGGTAAGATACCGACTTTGCCACCTATTTTTCGATATGGTTAATTCTTATTAGAATATGGCAACATAAGCATAAGTTAGCAAGGAACACACAAAAACCTGAAATTGATCTCCTTAACTCAAGACCTTTGCCCTAGTCAGCATTTGAGTAAGCAACTAGCCAACGCCTTAGCGAGGGTTGCCGGTGCTCGGCTGGCCCAAGGTCAATGACCCTGCCGACCAGAGGCAAGGGTCGGCAGCCCTTTCTCGGCTTTTTCAAGGGCCTGCTAGCCTTAGCTGAGGCGTCGGTGACCCCGCTGATGGGGCGGTGGCCATAGCTAGGAGGGCAACCTCCCGCTTGTATTTCCTTTTTCTTCTTCTTTTTTAACTTTTGCTTTTTTAATTTTCATTTAATTTAACTATAAATTAGGAGAATTTTTTTTTATGAAAATGCACTTGACCAGCCGATCAATCAGCGAAGTCATGACCTTATTTGAAACATGAGTGGCCACTTCAAGTCTTTATTTGAAAGTTTCATGCCACTTCGTATCATTATTTGAAATAAAGACCACCTCATACCCTTATTTAAAAAAATGAGGGTACTTTGGGCTGTTATACAGGAACAATGTGACTCTTCTTGTTCCTCCTATGCCTTTCCGACTATAGGTGGTAGTGCTGCTAATTTTTGAATTTTAATAGGTTAGAATAGAGATTTCTCATTCTTGTGCATGTGCAACAGCCGACCCAAAGAAGACGGGACACCTTCTGGCACTCGAGGGGGTTAAGGAGAGGCTGCATTTATTCAAAGCGGGATTGCTGGAAGGAGGGTCCTTTGACTACGTAGTCGATGGATGCGAATGTGTTTTTCACACTGCATCCCCTGTTTTGCTCTCAGCTGCTGACCCTCAGGTGCTTGAATCTTGCCATGTCAATGGTCTTTCACGATTTGTTATGTGTTTAAATTCCAACATTGCCCTTGTTTTCCTAAATAAGTAGATAGATCATGGACAAACGATTCCATTCCATGTGGAAGGGGATTTGCGTTTCTTCTGCCACAATGAGTTTAGATTCATTTTTCTGATGCTTTTTATGAGAATTTTTCTGAATGATTTCTTCGATTGCGTAACTCTGGCTGACATAATTGATACTGCTTTAAAAGGCACCCTTAATGTGCTGAGATCATGCGCCAAAGCCTCCTCTATCAAGAGAGTGATTGTGACGTCCTCTATGTCTGTAGTTTCATTCAGTGCAAAACGTCTGACTTCGGGCATTGTCGTTGATGAAACTTGGTATTCAGATCGAGAATTTTGCGAGAAATGCAAGGTTCGTATATCAAAATTTCCTGACAATATCGCTGTCCATTTCTTTCAGCTGTGAAATTTTACTAGTAAAATACCTTCAGAGTTCCTGTTACATGGAGAAACTGGTAAAATTCTGATGCTGGGAGGAGTTGGGACATGAGGGAACATCTCAGTCTTAAATCACATAGCTTTCGCTGGACACTTCTTACAGATACCCGAACCAAGGAGTGCCAATCTTATCACTGACAGCTGTTCGTGTTACTCTTGCAAATAATTTTGGCACTATGTTAGTTGCTACATATGCTTATTCAAGGTAACAGTTTCTCCATACTTTGATTCCTGGAGGAGAATTACTTGTCCGATCATTTCTTTTGAATTGTTAATCTCCAAATGCCTTGGATGACGTTGATTGAAGTCCATTTCATGTCCGTGGTTATTATATTTGTTGAATGAGGCTAATGAATGTAACAGTCTAACGATGGTTTATCTTTGTTCAGCACTGGTAAATGCTATCAAAAACCTCAGCAGAGAAGGCAGCTTGGGAATTCGCCGAAGAGAATGGAATTGAGCTGGTCACTATAAACCCAGGGTTTGTGATCGGCCCTTTATTGCAGCCCACTGTTAATTTCACCATGGGGGCAGTACTGAACTTCGTTAATGGTATCACCATCATCTAGCAACCAATTTTATTTGTTATTAAATTTTTGCCATTTTGTTTCAGAGCGACTTCATCAAACATTTGTGCATCCTCCTCAATACAGCACGAAACAATCTCAAAGAGTAACTATAGAACTATCTGTTCTATTGAAGATGATCTCAGTGAAGTTGTATGCTCTCAATCATATTTATGATAGCATGTGTCTCAACGTGTACTTCTGCATTAGCCCGTGGTATATCTGTTATTCTTTGCCAGTAAACTGAATTCGGCAACATTATGTCCCAAGGCCCTCAAATTCTATTTCCTGAATCTTGCCTAGATATGAAGGATCCGCTTAATTGGCTGCACAGACATGTTATTATAATCAGTTCTGGCAGGGCTTATCCTGCAGGAGCTCAAACATTTCCAAACGCATGCTACAGATTTGTTGATGTCAGAGATATTTGCACTTGCACCTATTCTTGCTTTTGAAAATCCTTCAGCTAGCCGAAGGTACTGTGTGGTGTGAGAAGTCATGCACTGTCATGATGCTCTGAATATTTTGCGCGATCTCTAACCCACATTGCACCTACCCGAGAAGTAAGCCATCACTCTTCCTTATTTATAAACTAATCTTTTGTTAAACTACTGTCCATCCAACAGATTAGAGTTGTTTCCCTAATGGTGCAGATGTGAAGATGAGAAGCCTTTCTGGTCAAAGTATGAGGTATCAAGAAAAAAGGGAGAAGTTCTAGGAGTCAACTTCGCTCCGTTGGCAGTGAATCTAAGAGACACCATCGAATGCCTAAAGGAGAAGGGATTCATCTATGTCTAGACAGTTGCGTAAAACAGCATAACCCAAGCTTGCTGATAATGACTTTTGGACCTGTGGTCTGTCTTGAGCCTTCTAGCTCCTAAATCATACAATTGGTCTGAATAATGTACAATTTTTCCACTTTCACTAGTTTTTCCCAACTAATCTTCGAGTGATTAATGTTTAGTGTCGTAATGGGGTTTGCCTACCAAAACAACTCATCAGAACATCGCAAAATCTTGAAAACTTTGCAAGCAATGCTGAAAACTTGTGAGATGATATGAGTTAATGACACGAGCTAGCTATAATCTAAGAAAGCTCGTTTCTGGCCAACATACTTGACTGCCACAATGTACAAAGCAAACAGGAACATTGAAGGGCTCGTTCTAACTTGGACATAAATACCAGAAGACTAATTCTGCCAATAAATTATATTACCAAAATAGTGATAACTCATGATTCTCTCAATTAACACCGCACTGAATTGTGTTTCAAATTTGAGAATGTAAGCTGGATCATAAGAAGATGATGTGTACTGGCTGCGACTGCCATGTAAGCTGGATCATAAGAAGATGATGTGTACTGGCTGGCGACACTGCCATGCTTGTGACACGGGCCGAGGTCTTCGTGCCCAACTAGTCGATCATCTGGCTGAGAAGAACCCAAGACTGCTATGTCTGGGACCCCTAGGATTTTCTAGGGTTTTCTATTTATGCTTTCTAGAATACTCCAGAGATGGGCAAAACTGTAATTGTCCGAAGTTTCTGGAATGTTCCTCATTAATGTCGGTGGTTAGGGAGTCGGTAGATGGATTCTGAGCCATCAGATCTGAAAGAGATCAAATGATTGTAAATTAGACCCTCTACTATATAAAGAGGCGCTCTGCTTTTCATTTGATTCACTGAGAAATACAAAAGCCTTCTCCCATAGTCACTCTCTCTAGAACTCTCTCTATGCGATCCGGGTTAGAAGGCTTAGCTTGGGCACTCCAAGGATCCAAAGACGCCTGAGTCCTCGCACGAGCCGACCATCCACAACCGGCCCGTGACAAGTGGTATCAGAGCATCCCCGTAGAGACGATCGTTCGTGAGATCGTAGAGCATCAATCTGGTCGAGGATATGGCCAACCAGAAGTGGATCCTGTAAACATCATGAAGGAGAAAACTCGCACGAAAGAGTCCCGCAAGAAAGACCCTCACAGAAGAGATGTGGGAGATCAAAGAAGACGAGAAGAGTCAGCGGAAGCGTTGTCCGCGCTCAACGAAAAGTTCTCGAAAAATGTGAGCCACGATGATGGAGCTTGTCAATGGACTTGACGACGTCAAGGATCGAATTGTTGAAGTCGATAGAACAATCCGTGACGACTTCTCCCTCGTGATGAACAAGCGATCGGTCCGCTTCAAATGAAAGACTAAGCTCTCGAGGCGTCGATCGAAGTCTTGAAGCTGGATGTCTAAAAAACGAAATGTCCCACCAAGCGAAGATAAAGCCCTGAAGGTGGAGATTCAAGGGCTCAAGACAAAGCTGGTCTTGTGCAAAACAAGCATTGCAAACGATGCAACCACTACTCAAAATGCGCCAAGGATTGACGTACCGAACCTAAGGATTTCAAAGGCGAGCATCCGCTATGGAGGTGGACAACTACCTCTGGAGCATGGAACAGTATTTCTTGGCCATGGGAATCTAGGACAATACAGCCAAGGTACGAACTACTACACTGTATCTCGTTGATAACGACATGTTGTGGTAACGATTCATGGTCGAAGAGGCAAGAAAAGGCTCATCCGATTACATAGAAACATGGGACGAGTTTGTCCAAGAGCTCAAGAATCACTTCTATCCCAAAGCATTCTCCCCAAAAAGCTCGAAGCAAACTGCATCGCCTGGAATAGAAAGGCTCAATCAAGAGTACGTAAAGGCGTTCTCCGAGCTCAAGCTCCAAATCCTCAATCTTGGTGAAGAGGAGGCTCTTGGAGCGTTCATGAGACGGACTCAAGCCGTGGGCACAACTCGAGCTAAGGCGACGAGATGTTAAGAGCATCACAAAGGCCATCTCGTGACTGAATCACTGGTCGACTTCAGCAAGGCCGATCTGTCTAAGTACAAGGGCAGTGATTGGAAGTCCAATCGAGGTGCGGAGCACAGAGATGATGAAGGCAATTCCTACCGTGGTAGAAAAGACCATGGTGAAAAGAAAGAAGCTGGGGGAAAGGATCATCCAAACCTTCCTACCTATATCGAGGAAACCGACCCCAAAACTACATCAACCAGGAGGATAGGTTCAAAACACCCTCCATCGCAACCGTGCGAAATCCGCAAAGGCGGCCATTGGACACAGCTTTGTCCAAAGAAGAACCAAGGGAAAACATTGTACTCCATTATTACCAGGAAAGTAAGGAGGAGGAGCAAAAGAAAGAAGGACCAAAGGAAGTGTGGCTCGGTACGATTCAGAAAATTAACAGCATGCAGCTTGGCTCACCACCAAAAACCATCCCCGAGCGCGAAGACTCTATACTTCGTGGACGTCAAGGTGTATGGAAAAAATCTCCAGGCCTTGGTGGACATGGGGGCGACCGACGTATTCCTCTCGAGCGAGGCAGCAAATGGCTAGGACTTCGCATTGAACCATCCGAGCGCTGGTACAAATCAATCAACGCAATGATAAACAAGCTACTGACGTTGCTCGAGGCATCAAGATTCAAGTCAGTGAATGGACGATAGGCTTGATTCGAGGTAATCCCGCTCGACGACTATGACTTGGTTTTGGGGATGGATTCTTGATAGGGCTAAAGCAATAATCGACATGAGAACTAAGTCGATCATCATAACTGATTGAAAATGCCCGACAATGGTAACCATGCGCACTGAGGTGAAGGAGACAAAAAGCATCTCCACGATTCGACTCGTGGATACCAAGCGAAGAAATCCGATGTTGACCAAGCCCAAGCACAAATCCAGACCCTTGGAAAACCCAAAGAAAGAGTGGAAGCTGCCCATAAAATCCCAAAACATAATGCCAACCCAGGTGCTGTTTCCAGAGATGGAAAACCTTGGAGCAACCAAACAAAGAAAGAGTCGCTAATGACTCATGCTGCCACCGACAACCGAAGGAAAAAAAGTCCCAAGATGAAAAAGAAATAAAGAAGAATTGATCCACGGAAGGGGTCGAGACAAAAAAACTGATGCTAAAAAA
>JAGVVM010015633.1:0-10443 GCA_019149425.1 Psidium friedrichsthalianum | reverse complement strand
AATGAGTAGCATCTATATAATGATATTATAATAGATATAACGCACTGAATTGGATTCTTCTTCTCAATTTAGTCGCGTAGAAAAATGACGAGCGGAGGTAAAATGAGTAGAGGGTTTTATAAATGCTAATGAGTAGGCAAAAAAAGACAAGGGGTGCACACGGGATTTCGACTGAATTTGATCACTATTTAAGCACTAACGTTGAGACTAACTCATTGCAAGGGGGCACAGATGTTCAAATTTTAAGTGGTGGAAGGAGCATTCGAACGCAGTCAATATCGAATTCTCTCTATCATCGCTAGACAGGTTTTTTTAGCCAACTCTTGTTCAACAGTTGCGGCTTGAAAAAGCTTTAGCGCTGGAGGCAACATTTTGGGACGATCAAGTTCAAGATTATCTCCCGCAGTCTGTGGGGAGGCTCAAGCTTGTGTCGATGATTGGACGAAGGCTAAATATCGGACAACCAAGAGATGGTTCGCAACGTAGAAGCCCAATTTTTCGATGATGGATCGAGCACCGTGACGGGACCACCGCCGGAGAGCGACGATGTGACGATGAGGTAAAGTATGGGGTTATATCAAAGTAAAAGAACTACAGGGGCTTGATTCTTTATCCCAAGAAGATATGTAGGCCCACCCCCCCACTTTTTAATGGATAATTCATGTCAAGTCAAGCACCTTTCGCTCTCCCTTTTTTTTTCAGTCTAAGTTGATTAAAATTTTGTAAAATTTACTTGAATTTTATTACTTAAAATTTGATTTGATTTTGAAAATCAAAATTCCAAAGTTAAAAAAAAAAAAAAAATTGGGCGTTCCGTTGTTCGCCGAGTTACGAACCGGAAACGGAATGGTGGCGGCCGGTTCGGGTTCCGGTTCGGCCACGAGGCGCGAACACCGGAACCGTCCGGTTCGGAAACCTTGGGCATGTCTACCACCACCCGATGGAGATTTTAATAATCATACCTTTCCTAAAAGCGATGGCGACTCGAAAGCATGTACACCTACACATATGTCAACCGGACTGCACCTAAGTTCGAAATCGATTCTTAAATTCCCAGCGTGCCATGTGGACGTAAGGACTTGCGTAGAATCCAGTCAATCCACAAATTGCACTGGATATGAGATTCCGGCAATCACCTCTAAACCCGCTCACGTCCAGCATCTCGAATCGTGAAGGGTCGCAATAGCCGTTGGAAATTGGAACCGAAAAATCGGACTGGTACCTACCGATTAGAATCCAAAAATGAGCAGGTTGGGTACGATCCGATCCAATTGGTTGGATCATAATTTTTTGCTCACGCCACGTACACAAGCAACACTAAAAACTCCGAAAATAACCTTAAGCAATAAAGAATTTGAAAATTACAAAAAGCCTAAAATAACTCAAAAAATGACATAAAGATTAAAAAAAGTATTCAAAACATGCCGAAAATAATGAATTTCTTTTGGTTTAAAAAATGATGGATTTTAAGATTAGAAACCCTATTTGGCCAAAACATATGCTTGAAAACGGTCTTTTTTTATTATTAGTTTTATAAACGAATTGATTATATAACTGTCTTTAGGTGATTGTTATGATACAAAAAATAAATTATAATTAATTAAAATTATTATGGGTCTACTCTTTTAAAAATTTATGACCCACAACATATATTATATCCATAGTCATCTAAATACTGTAATGCTAGCACATACTTACTGTAATCCCGTAACTCTTTCTGAATCAAAGTCAGGATCATTTTCTCGCACGACGTCTGTTGGATTTCATCTGTCCAACCATGTGGCAATCAGCACTTTAACGACAAACCCAAAAAACTAAAAATTCTACGTCTTAGTTTTTTTTTTTTTTCCCTTCCCCACTCATTGTTGAGAAAGTTAGGCGACGGAGATGTGCTAATTTAATTCGTGGAGCCACATTTAAGGATCGCAAGAGATTTTTTTTAAGTTGGTTCTATCCTATTCTATTTATTATACAAATTATACTATGTGCGCTATGTGCCACGTATAGATTGCGAAATCCTGGTCCTTCCTCACGCTCCTCACCATACTCCTCCCGAAAAGTGAAAGATTTGAACTCACATCCCGCTCTTTCCAGATGAGAAAAGTGCCCAGTGATTATCGAAAGGGATTGACATGCATGTCTCTCTTCTTTTTTTTTTTTTGACCTCTGGTAGGTCCACATTTTTTTTTTTGGCAATTAGATGACTTTTGAGTGATCGACTGCCCATTCCAACTTCATCATTCCTCATCTTAATCTAATTCCCATTATGAGGTTCATTAAATTGGACGTTATATGCATCACACATTAAGAAACACTGGATTCATCAATCTTGCGTGTGTTTAGGGTGACTCTGACTTTTGATTTTGCTTTTACTTATTATAGCCTTGGAAACAAGTATGTGAATATTATTTAACAATAAATTCATTAAAAAAAGTTCACATCAAACTTTATTTTTCAAAGGGTCTAACAAATGCTGAGCGTGATTATCATACTTATATGCCACAAGCATTAGGAATCGGTTGCACTAGAGATGAGTAATGGCAGTTTTGGATTGGGCCTAATTTAATGCTCAAATTCACCAAGTACACAAAAAAAAAAAAAAAAGAACTATGTTAAATTTCAAAGGCAAGCCTCAGCCGAGTCGGAATATACAAGTAAATTGCGTTGCTCAGGCCTTCCCGAAAGTGCCCTCAGGGTACATGTGGGCTGGGGCCGCGGGGCAAGCCCAACGATTGTCAGATCCATAATAGGTCTAGATTGCACTATTGGATATTTTAGCATTTATTTGCCATTTTTGCTGTAAATTTTTGCATTCTCTCGTACAATGCTCCTATCCTTATAATTTTAGATATATAATTTGATATTCGATATTTATGTACCTTAAGTTGCCTTTATGTGCTAATCTCCCAATCAATTTAATAAATATATTGCCTTCGATTTAGACTTGCGATCTGGGACATCCAACTCCTTCATAAGGATATTTAAGGGAATGAAAGCAAAAGATCAGGTAGTCGCGGGCCATCAAAATTCTATTCTAGCTTACAATATTTATCTAGTTTTGGTGAAAATCTAATCAAATTGTGGTGGCCAAAACAAAGGGAAAACTACCATAAAAGTCATAAACCTATTGCAATTGTATCAATTTATTTCTAAAGTTTTCTTTACCAATTGAGTTCTAAAATTTTTACATTTGTGTCAATTTATTCCATTTGGCCGGTTGGCACTGATGTAAACATTTTATTTTTTTAATAATTTAATAATTTTTAAATTTTATAAATAGTTTTTCCTGCCTCTATTTTTTGGGTTAGGGCCAGCAGGAAGTCGCCGGCCATTAGTTGAGGGCAACAACCCTTGTCGGTGGCTAGTGATCTCTATCGACCCTAACACAGAAAAGAAAATAAAACAGATAGGAAAAAAATTAAAGTTTGAGAAAAAAATTAAAAATTATCCACGTCAACATCAGCAAGCCAAATTGATTCAATAAGCATAATTGAAAAAGGTTTACTACTCAATTGGTTAAAAAAAAAAATTAGGATTGTATTGACATTATTGCAATAGAATTTAGGACTTTTTTGGTAATTTTCCCAAAACTAAAGATCCACTTGAGAAGAATAGCACATAATTCCAATTTTGGACTTATATGCTTCCCAAAATGTCTTAATTAGCTCATCATGGCTAACTTAAAGGATAATTAACATGCCCAAGTCAACTGCTTTGGCTTGACTGGGATCTTCATGTTGACTTTGATTCAGACAAAAAATTTGTATGAACAGTTAAGTCAATCAAATAATCTCGCAAAAGCAAAGACCTTTATTTCATCGTCCCCTTTCTCCTTAGTTTTTTTTTTTTTCCCTTCCTTTCTAACATCACGAGTGCAAGGAGGTCATTTATTCATGCTGATGATCAAGCTACATTAGGCAGAGAAAGGCTGTTCTCTAGGGCACATTATTGTCAAAATTTGTACCCGCATTGACTAATACGGATCGTAGACCGTTAACAGCGGCGATCGCGTCCAGGTGCAACCCCAAATTGCCTACAGTAATTATCGTAATGCGTGACCCGGGGTTGAACACCTCCTGGGTACCCCCCGTCGCACTCTATGACGTTAATGGCCCGGATCGTCGCGCCGAACCCTTGGCCCAAGATCTTGGACTGGAGGTTGTTGGTCGTCCAGAACCACAGGGCGGTCTTGAAGGCGATGACGGGGTTGTTCGCCACAGTCTCGGGCGCGTTGAGCCCGTCAAACCCGAGGCTCTCCCCAGCCGAGCCATAATTGAAGTTCCACGAGATCTGGAAGGGCCCTCGGCCGAAGTACTTCTTGCCCGGCTTGCACGGGAACTGCGGAATGTTGATGTCGCAGTAGTCGAATTGCGCACCCACCTCTTCGATATAACAAAAACCTGTGAAGGAGAAATGTATAAGCATTTTATTTAAACTGTAAATTATTCGTTTATATCTCAAAACTAATGTTGCATGGTGTACAAGAATAAGAAAATGCATGAAAAAGGGGGAACGAGACATGTCTAACTTACTACAGTCTCATGCGTGACATGGGCAAAGAAAGCGGCGATCTCGCGCTTCGAGTCACTGACCGACCCGAGCCGGCCGAACGTTGGGAAGCTACCAATGGCATCAAGGAACGCCTTCCTCGAGTAGAACCTCTTTCCGGGACAGCTCGCGCAGATTGGTTGATGATCCCGTTGAAGAAGGTGTCGGTGACCATTTCCCGACCACAACTGTATTAGTGGCCAGCGGGGCTGGAGCAGGGTTGCAGGAGCCGGCTTGGCAACCTGGCCCACAGTAGTTGCGGCCAGTCCCACAGTGACCGTAACGGCTGCAACAGAGGCCGGCGGCGCACCTGCAGTTTTGGGCGGTCACTTGCGACACGACCAAGGCGAGGACGGCAAAACATGCGACGAGGATGTCGGTAAGCGCGTTCCGGTCCATGCGAGAGAAGTATGTTTGGGACAATGTATTAACTTTGCGATGCTGAGGCGAAGAGAAGGGCATGATGTATCTATAGCAGAATGATGGGTGACTCGGTCCTTTGATGAATGGAATTCTGATGGATGAGGAAATAAATTTCCACATGCGTGTGGAATAAGCAGAATGAGTTGACTTGACTGACCTAGACTTGGAATTTGAGGACATACTCTGTTAAATAAGGAAAATACTTTCATGACAGTATTGGAACAGTACAATCTCCACTATAATTCACGCACCACCATCACGTATTTCGCATAAAGCACTCATTAATCATCTGATCATAAAATAATTGATAATATTGTCAAACTGTCAAGTTAGCAGCTTTTATTAAATACCATGGGACATACGAAGACGAAGATTCATGTATAAAGTTATGTGGCATACTCTTATTAAATGCCCAGTACGGTCTAATTTATGTAAATGTACAAGGCACACGGTTAGTGTAAAGCACCTTTTTATGAAAGCGTCATGAAATTGGAACTCTCATCTATATCGATGGAATGAATTCGTTATCGAAATTAAAGACCATATATGTATCAACGATGCGAAAATCGTCCAAAAAGTTTTAAACTTATTACATTTTTTCCATTTAATCCTAAACATTTTAAGTTTTCAATTGACTCCTAAACCTTTTCATGTATTGCCAATCAAAAAAAAATTGATAAAATAAAAAAGAGAAGAAAGAGAAAGATAAAAGAAAATAAAAAAATAAAAAAATGTTAAAATCCTATTGAAAATTCTCCACATCTGTGTTGACCATGTCACGTAGATGAATGGCTTCTACATCAGCGATTTTCGGCCAAAATTAACGGGATAGACTCAATTGGCAAAATATAAAAGTGTTTATTACTCAATGAAAAAATTAAAAAGATTTGGAAATGAATCGTCAAAAGTGCAATATGTTCAAAACTTTTTTGAATAATTTTTCCTGTTGACACTAAAATTTCTTGCATGATTGATGCTTATGCACGGTTAGGGTGTGCATGGTAACACTTTTGGAAGTTGATTTTTGCTTCAGAAGTGCTTCTGAAGCAGAAACCATTTGGTAATATACTTTTAAAGCAGAAATTCGTTTGGTAAAATTTTTACTTTTGAAAAAAATTTCTAGTTCTTAAGTTGTTTTTTTCCCCAATTTGAGAAATTAAAAAAATTGTTTCTCAGCTCTAGAAGTACTTCTCTTTCGTAATCCTTTCCCAAGCGGGAGCCGGACTGTAGAGGGTTTAACGGTGATCGCCGAATTTCACGAATCCAATGTGATCCGCGAATTAGCTTGGACTCTTTCGAGTCCTCATCTCGTGTGAGACGACTAGATTTAGGAATCGAGATTGGCCTTTCATGTGGTCAGGTGACATATGTGTAGATATACATGCTTTCGAACTCGCTATCAATATTTGCAGAAGGTAGATCAGGAACCTCTCGAGCGATGGAAAAGCTGTACGACTCTAACAAAATAGAGATTTGGAATCGAGGACTTAGTTATACAATGTTACCATTGACTCCCTTTCGGTTCCTAAGTTGAGTGATTTCCCAACTATGATTTCATACAGATGACTTGAAGGGGTTAAGCTCTAAATATAGGAGTTTATGCAAATGGGAATGTCTACCCTACAATCACCATCATAAAAATAAGTGCACAATCAAGGATTCAATGATATGCTGATGGAAACGTATGAAATCAACATGACATCCCTAGTATAGCCCTAATAGCTTAGAAAAGAGGTTTTTGGAGGTTTAGAAATATTTTAGGATGATTTGGATGCGATTTACCATTAGAAGCAAAATTGTCATTTTGGGAGACAATTTACCCAAAGGGGCAAAATTAGCATTTTTGAAGGGATTAGGAAATCAAATCATCAAAAATAGAGTTGGTCAGTTGAATGTGCCCATTTCCCAATTTTTGAGATTTTTGAAATTTTTCTGAATTTTTTAGAGACAATTTGCCCATGAGGAGAAAAAATCGTCATTTTAGAAATAATTATGGGCCAAAATCACAAAATATAGGTTTGGTTAGTCAACATGGACCTTTTCCATTTTCTGCGATTTTTAGAAAGTTTTTAGAATTTTTCAAGACAAGTGCCCAAAAGGGACAAAATCGTTAGTTTGGAACTATGGGAAGGACAAAATCATCAAAAATAAGATTGATCAGTTAAGATGACCCATTTCCTAATTCTTTTTTTAGGCTTTTAAAAAAATTGGATTTTTTTAGAATTTTTTCCAATTTTTTTAGATTTTTTCATGACTTTCCATTTTTGGATTTTCAAAACATTTTCTGATTTTATTATTTTTTTTCAAATTTTATAATATTTTTGGACTGGATCTAGTTGGACCTAGCTCATGCCTCGCAGGCGCCTGGCCAAATCATACAGGCCCGAGCCGGCCTAAAATGACGTAGTTTTGGAATTTTTTTAAAGAAATTTAAAAAGTTTAAAAATGAAAGTAAGAAATTTTTCAGTCGTCAATAATAATTTTTCATACAAGATTTGTATTAATAATATTTTCAGAAGTAAAAATTTTCAACAGTTCTTAAATAATTTCTCTGATTAGAAATTAACTTTTAAAGTAAACGCAAATAAATAAACTTCTGCTTCTAAGTAGAAATAGAAAAGTTAACTTCTAATTAGAAGTTGATTTCTAAAACATAAGTGTTAACGCGTCCTTAGTGTACCAAATAAAAACCCTAATTAAAAACCCTAATTCTGTGGAGCCTGGCTTTTTATATGGTGGGCATGCTCTATTTTGTATCATCTGCCCGGGATTGTGCAAGCAAGAGAGACGACCGGCGATGACTTTGAACTGGCAGGCTTGCGTCCAAAATATGATAGTGCTACGATTGATTCGACGTGTTTGTAGGTCAGTGGCCACGTGTGATGTTTCCTGGAATAAGTTGCTTCGAGTTGGGTCAAAAGTCAATAGATGTTTTTTGTCTCCTCAACTCAAGGAGCAGGAAGACAATACGGAGATTCGAAAATTACAAAATTGTCTGTAAAGGGACACGGTCGACCATAGTACGTAGAACAGAAAAATACAAGACCTTAGGCTGCGTTTGGTGCGACCGGATGGAGTTGGTCAGGGATTAGAATGGGTACTAAAATGGAGTGGAAACCAGCATGCCTACCCTTGCGTTTGGGCAAAACGAAAGGAAGATATAATGAAGATATGATGAGTTGTTTTCAATGTTTTCAGTTCGATGATTTGAACTTTAAAAGGGAAACGCATGTAATGCTGAAATGCAATATGCTCCGAAAGGGAAAAATTACCAATTCAGTCCTAAACCTATTGCAATTGTGCCGTTGCAGTCCTAAACTTTTTTTTTGGCCAAATCAGTCCTAAACCTTTTGTAATTGTTCCATTTTAGCCATCCGGGAGTTTGGCGCGGCCGGCGCTGACGTGGACGCCGGCCGGCCGGCGATATAATATTTTAATAATTTTTTTGAATTTTTTTTATTTTATTTTTTTTTTATATTTTAATTTTTTATTTTTTATTTTTTATTTTTATTTTTTATTTATACTCCCTCAGCCCTCGCCGGCCGGGAGCACGGCCGGCGAGGCGAGCCTCCCCCGGCCATGGCGGGGCTCGGCCTTGGCCGTCGCTGGGCGAGGCGACGCCGGCGAAGGCGAGGCCGAGCCTCGCCATGGGCGGGGCGAGGCTCGACCTCGCAAGCCCAGATCCGGCTTGCAAGGTCGAGCCTCGCCTTCGCCGGCGTCGCTCGCCCAGCGACGGCCAGGTCGAGGCGAGGCGGCGGAAGGCGGAGGGAGGCGAGGGGAGGCGAGGCGAGGTCGAGGGCGTGGCGAAGGGCGAGGCGAGTGAGGCGAGGCGAGGGGCGAGGCGAGGTGGAGGTGGCTCGACGGCGAGCTCGAGGCTGAGGCCGGCGATGGCGGGGCTCGACCTCGGCCTTCGCCGCCTCGTCTCGAGCCTGGCCGTCGCTCTGGGCGAGGCGACGCCGGCGAAGGCAAGGCCGAGCCCCGCCATCGCCCGGGCGAGGCCGACCTCGCAAGCCAGATCTGGGCTTGCGAGGTCGAGCCTCGCCTTTGCCGGCGTCCCGCCCGCCCGCGACGGCCAGGCCGAGCCCCGCCAGGCCGGGGGAGGCTCGGCCTCGCCGGCCGTGCATCCGGCCGGTGGAGCGGCTGAGGGAGATAAAAAATAAAAATAAAAAAAAATAAAAAATAAAAATAAAAATAAAAAAAATCAAAAAAATTATTAAAATATTATATCGCCGGCCGGCCGGCGTCCACGTCAGCGCCGGCCGGCCGGCGTCCACGTCAGCGCCGGCCGGCCCCAAAACTCACCGGATGGACTAAAATGGAACAATTATAAAGGTTTTAGGACTGATTTGGCCAAAAAAAAAAAGTTTAGGACTGAAACGGCACAATTGCAATAGGTTTAGGACTGGATATTGGTAATTTTCCGCTCCGAAAATCAACAACCTTCAAAGTAATTTCTCTCGGCGGGTGCATGGAAAAATGGAGCAACAGCTTGGGAATCGGACAGGCCTAATACCAGGGTTGCTCGGTACAGCGTTGACAAGGAATGCACACTGCACAAACCCCTTGGCGAGCGATTCTTGATTCAAGAGAAAGAATCTTATGCCGCAAAATGGAACTCTAAAATTTACAAAATCTTTCTGCCCGTTCGATTCACGGTCCCCATTTTTTCAAATCATGTAAAATCTCTACCGGACAAAAGAAATGTCCTAGTTCCATGACTTATTCTAACCTTGGAAAAAAATATCGTGAATAATTCATTTTTAAAAATTTTCACGAGGCTTTGAAGATCTTGCAGTATTCTGAAATTCCCAATATTGAAAGCCAAAACTTTATTTTCAATGAGTCTTACGAAGCGAGCGTGATTATCATATTTATAGCCATAACCCATTGGTGAATCGGTTGCGCTAGAGATGATTAATGTGACTTTCTGAATTTCGACCCTTTTTCGGGGAATTTGAATACGGAATAGATATTCACAAATGCACTATAAATAAATCACACTCGAAAAACGATTACTTCGAGATAACAGGACCAAAGGGGAAAAGGCTGTATAATAGGAAATCAAGCCACGTGACTCAATGCGTCAATAGCGTGATTCCTAAAACTAACCCGTTAGTTTGAGGAATTATTTAAAGTCGCCGTTATTATGAATAGTCCACGAATTAAAATTCGAAATAAGACAGCGACTCTCACGTATTTCCTAGTGTCACAGTGCTAAGCTTGGATGTCCGTTTTGAAAGTGTGAAACTTGCAATTTGGCTTCAGAGTGTCTAGAGGAAGGGCAAAATTAAAAAAATTTCTATCTCGACCCTGATTTGTGCTGGAATCGTGGTAGAGGGTAAAGGTATTTTTAGCGAGGCTAAAAACAATTGGTCGGCGATATTACGAGTTATTTTCCGATTGCGCTTGAGCACCTCGATCCTCTCGATTGTGCCCGATCAGTCCCAAAATGGCACGAATTTCGAAGGGAAA
>JAGVVM010015632.1:0-19639 GCA_019149425.1 Psidium friedrichsthalianum | reverse complement strand
CATTAATCACCATAACTACCACTAATACAATCCATCCCGTCATGTATACAACTAGCGCTTAGGTCAAGATTAGGGGTAGAGATTACGCTAGAGGGGTGGAACGGTGGCGGCTGGATGACGTCGGAGACGGCGGAGGCCGACGGCAACGACGGCGGCTACACGCGTCCCGGAGAGCGAGGGGGAGAGATTAGGTCGGGGCCCGGTGATCATAGGGCCCTGTGGCCTTGAAAACTAAGGATGAGGGACCATGGAGCTCACTACACGGGACGAGGCTGGTGGTGTCGCGCTTGCGAACGACGGCGACGGGGACGGACGGGCGGACGACGGGCTTGCACCGAGAGGGAAAGGGAGAGAGATGAGGTGGGTTCGGGGTCTCCAAGGCACGTAAAAAGGAAGGTGGGGTTGAGGGCCTTACCGAAGATGATGGTGGCGGAGTAGGCCGAACGCGGCGTCGTTCGGCTTCGCGGCGGACGGACGGACGAGCGAGGGAGACCGAGAGAGAAGAGATCACAAGAGGGAGATGGGAGTAGGTGTTGCCGGCCGACTGAGTGGGGGAGGAGAGAGAGTGAGGGAGAGATTATAATTCACAAAAAGCCAAAAAATTGAAGATTATAGTGGGGTAGTGTACTAGTGACATGGATGTGATGGATTGCCTTGGGATTGAAGCCTTGATTGATGTGATTGAGGATTGAATTTGACACGTGATTGATGGATTGATGTGACAGCCGATTGATGTGACGCCGATTTGCTTGCCTCGATTTGCGTGCTCAAAATGCCACCGATCCGGGTCTCGAGCGCGAACGGATTTTGGGCAGGATTGGTGTCGGTCTATCGATTCTACTCTCAAAAATCCTAATTACCTCATTCTAAGGCTGAGCATTTACCGGGTCATTTTCGGTAATTTTCCATTCACACCTAGCCTTGCTTCTCTCGACGTGCCACCGGCTAGTCTGACCTTCGGTCGACATTCCTGAAACTGACTTCATTTCTCGTTGTGGTTACATTACTAATTCATTGTCCGAATAAGGATTTGCATTTGTGTCATTTCATTAAATACCGAACCTGTCTCAGTCTCAGACCAACGGGGCGGCTTATTGGGAAAAATGCCATATAGCCCTTTCCCCTTCGGTTGGTCAGCTCAGGGTAGCTAATCCTGAGTGAGCGTCGACTAGAGTGTATTACGAAGCTTTCCTTCATTTAGAAATCCCGACAAATGGGTCAATTTTCAGACTACAGCGAAAAGTCCACAGTTAAAACTCAGGGTTTATTAAAGATTAATCATTAATCATGGGTTACTGATCCCCTGAGACCTACCTTAGCTACTGGCTTCGACTGAATTGCTGGGTTTGTCTGGATTGGGCTCCGATTTTAGTGGTTTCCTGAGACAATGTTAATCAGGCTGGGTTTACTTGGGAGACTGATTGTAAGCAGCCGGGCCTAGTGATACCTGGTTCTGACACGTATGTGAGTTAGCTTGTATGATTCTTGATGTGCTCTGCTCCGTTATTTATGTACCTTTGCATGCATGCTCTGTGACTGAATTGGCTGTCTTGTCAACTATCTGGACCCGCATACATTGAGAGCATGGCATGAGTCACCAGAGATGTGACATGAAGGAGCCCCAGAGGCGTTGTTACACGAGGGAAATTGGAGTGAAAAGAGAGTAACCAACGTAGGCGTCAGATACGCAGTTGTGGTAATCTGCCGAGTGGCACTGTTGGATGACCCTGATGGGATCTCGTGGAGAGATAGACGGGCAACGATCCTTGGATCCGTTATGGCCGATTGAGGCCTGCTCATGGCATATGGCATATGGCCGACTGTTTATTCTTTGCCGTACTGTAGTGGTATGATCTGCATTGTTATGTTTTGCGCGTTTGGCTATGCGTTAGGGTCTGGTAACCCGAGGGTAACCCGAGAGTTCTGAACTTGGACCAACCTAGTCTACCAGATAGGACCTCCCGCCACTAAGTATACGCTATCCCTACGCTATAGGATTAGTGGTGACTTGCTGAGTCCTCGACTCACTGGCGCGTGGTTGCCACTATTCAATCCGGTTCACCCGTGATGGCAGTGCCGCCCTATGCTTTTTGGATTACCAGTGCAGAGGATACTCAGTATTACCCTTCTTTTGACATGCATCCAAAAAAAAAAAAAAAAACGTGTGGCGACAGGCACCTGACAACCTGTTGGTAGATCAGGGTGGACCCTATATTGTCTTCATAGTTTTGAAGGCTGGTTAGGAGAGTTTATATGGTTTTGAGGGACCCCAATAGGGACCCTCCGATCCCATGGAGGGGACGCCCGATTCCTTTTTGCACCAGCCGAGTATGGTGGCGAGGTGATCGACCCCGACCTGCTGGCGGAGTTGCCGTCCCCCGGACGTTCCGAGATTGACGGCCATGAGGAGGGCGATGCTATGGACACCAATGAGGAGGACCCAGAGGAGGATCCAGAAGAGGACCCCGGGAGGTCCCGAGGAGGAGCCTGAGGAGGACTGAGTCCTACCGTTGTTGGTGTAGACTTTTGGATAGTGTGAGCGTAGATGTCTTGACCATAGGTTGAGATTTCTTTTGGGGTCTGTATCTAACGCTTGTTATGTATATATGTTGATGTTGTTTATGGTTCATTGTTCGTGCTACCCTCTGTTTTGTATGCATGAATGTATGGTTAGAAGGCACGCTTCCGCAGGTTCTTATGATGGTTTTAAACGGACGCGCCGTCTGGTCGCGACGAAGAAAAAAAATCTCCTGGGCCGTCACGTAGCATGGACCAGGCAAGTGCAAGAGAAATTTAAATGTATGAGGCGGGATGTCGCGGGCTCGATTGGGGTTCGGGCGTGACATAACAAGCGTTAGATACAGACCCCAAAAGAAACCTCCACCTACGGTCAAAACACCTACTTACACTATCCAAAAGTCTACACCAGCAACAGTAGGACTCAGTCCTCCTCAGGCTCCTCCTCGGATCCCCTTCGGGGTCCTCTTCTGGATCCTCCTCTAGGTCCTCCTCATCGGTGTCCATGGCATCACCCTCCTCATGGCCGTCGATCTCGGAAACGTCCTGGGACGGCAACTCCTGCAGCAGGTCGGGGTCGATCACCTCGCCACCATACTCGGCTGCTGCAAAAGGATCGGTCCTCCTCCATAGGGATCGGAGCGTCTCTCTAGGGTCCCCTCAAAACCATATAAACTCTCCCTAAACCATGCTTCAACTTATGAGGTACAAGATAGGGTCCACCCTGATCTACCAACACGGTAGTCAGGTGCCTGTGCCACATCGTGGCATGCATGTCAAAATGAAGGGTAATCTGATATCCATCTGCACTGGTAATCCAAAAAGCATAGGGGGCGCTGCCATCACGGGTGTCCTGGATCTGAAAAAAGAAGGGCAACCACCGCCAGTGAGTCGAGGACTCAGCAAGCTCACCACTATCCTAACGTAGGATAGAGTATACTAGTGGGGACGGTTCTATCCCGTGAACTAGGGTTTGTGGTCCAAGGTTCAGACACTCTTAATTACCCTCGGTACCAGACCCCCAACTCATAAGCAAACGCGCAAAACATGCAATGCAGATCACACAACACAGACGGGCAAGAATAAACAGTCAGCCATAATGTCGTATGCCAATGATGCAGGCCTCAATCGGCCATAACGGATCCCATGGATCATGCCCGCCTATCTCTCCAATTCCCTCAGGGCTCATCCAACAGTGCCACTAGCAAATGCCACAACTGCGTTTCTGACGCCTTATGTTGGTTACTCCCTTTTCTCTCCATTTCCCCGCGTATCAACGCCTCTTGGGCTCCTTCTCATGTCACATCTCTGGTGACTCATGCCATGCTCTCAATGTATGCGGGCCCAGGTAGTTGCAAGCAGCATTCAGTCACAGAGCATGCATGCACGGTACATAAATACTGGAGCAAGCACATTAAGAATCATACAAGTAACTCACTACGTTGTCAGAACAGTATCACGTAGGCCCGGTGCTCTAGAATCATCTCCCAAGTAAACCCAGCCTGATTAACATTGTCTCAGGAAACCCACTAATCGGAACCCAATCCAGACAACCCAGCAATCCAGTCGAACCCAGTAGCTAAGGTTAGTCCTCAGGGGATTAGTAACCCAGGATTAATGATTTAAATATTTTAATAAACCCCTGAGTTTAATTAAGTTAGGCTTAGCTTGGGTTAGAACCCATTTAGTTTATTTAGGTTCGAGTGGGCCTAAGGCCCATTCCAAAGTTCAAGGCCCAAGATTTTAATTCTTAAATCAATATATAATTCAGGCCCACTTTTATAATTAAATTCGTGTAGGGCCCTAAGCCCATTTCCAAAAGTTAGTCAATTAAGTGACAGTCCTGAAAATTCGACCCAATTGTCAAGTTTCTAAATGAATGGAAATACTTCATTAATACCCCTAGTCAACGCTCACGTCAGGATTAGCTACCCTGAGCTGACCAACCGAAGGGGAAAGGCTAATCTGGGAATTTTTCCCAATCAGCCGCCCATTGGTCTGAGACTGAGAAGGGTCGTATTTAATGAAATTGACCACAAAATGAAATCCGACATTGGAAAATCGATCAGTAAGGTAAACACAATGAGGAAATGAAGTCAGTTTCAAAAAGGTTAACTGAAGGTCAGAAGCCGGTGCACGTCGAGAAGCAAGACGTGAATGGAAAAATTACCGAAATGCCCCCGGTAAATGCTCAGACCTTAGAATGAGACTAATTAGGATTTTTTTAGAATAGAATCGATAGACCGATACCAAATCCAGTCTGAAATCCGTTCGCCGCTCGGGACCCGATCGGTGCATTTGGCACGCAAATCGAGGCGAGTCAAATCAGATGTCACATCAATCGGATGTCCCCATCAATCCATCATCAATCAATCAAGTGTCTTGTCAATCAAATCAATTCAAGTCTTGTCCAATTCCCAATGCAAATCCATCACTCACATCAAGGTCACTATTTTGCAACCTAACCCCACTTACCTATTTTTGAATTTTGGATATTATAACCATTATAATCCCTCACTCTCTCTCTCCTCCCTCACTTTACTCGGCCGAATTCTCTCTCCCTCCCTTCTCCATTTTCTCCTCCTCCTTCGCTTCTCTCCGTCCGCCGCGAAGCCGCCCCGACGCCACACGTCCGTCCGCCGTCGTTCGGCTAGTCACGGACGCCACCAGCCTTGGCCCGACCTAGGTAAGTCTTCCAAGTCACTTCCTCTTCATTTCCGCGGCTTGGATCCCCATTGGAGCGCCGATCAGCCCGTGATCCCTCTCCCTTTTTCCGGTTGAACAGCCGCCGTTCCCGTCGCCCGTCCGCCGCCCGTGCCCGACGCCAACGGCCACCGTCAACCGTCGTCCTCACTTGGTAGCCTCTCTAGCCCGTCCTCGCCTCATCCCCGTGGCCATGTGGCCCTTGGAAAGCCCCCGAACTCACCTCATTCTCTCCCTCTCTCGGTTAGTCTTTCGTCGCCGTGAGCTCCGCCGGCCGCCGTTCGCCCGTTCCGTCGCCATCCCGCCGTGATCAGCCCCTATAGGTAAGCTCCATCCTCTAATCCTAGTTAGGCTAGTTGTATATGTGTGTGGGTTGTGCATTAGTAGTTAATCAAGTTGATTGGAGTGTAATGAGGATGATTAAGCAAGTTGGCTTGGATTAATGTTGCTAGTAGGTTGGGCCGTGTGTGCGGGCCACTTGGAAATTTAGTTTGGGCCCGTGAATCGTATTTAATGGCTGATTTGGGTGAGGTTGGCGTGAAGTTTAATGGGCCTAAGGGTGCTAATGGGCTTGGAGTTCTAACTTTGTGCTAATTGGGCAAAATAAATCTAATTGAACCCATTTGGTTAATAGGCCTAGTTTGGACGAAAATGAGTATTATTGGGCCCAACTTATAAATTTGAATATTAATTTATGAGGCCCATTAATGTACATGGGCCTAGAATGGATAAATGGGCCTAAAATGGACTAATTGGGCCTATTAACTAACTCTTGAAAATGGGCTTGGGCCCTACACGAAAATTTATTAATATGGGCCTTCATTACATAATGGACTTAAGAATTAATTAATGGGCCCAAGATTGGTTAATGGGCCTTGATTTCTAATTGGGCCTAACTTAACCTAATAAGCCCAACTTAGTTTAATGGCCTAATCCACTACATTTAACCTTGAACCTTAATTGGCCCGACTTGGCTATTGGACTTTGAACTTTTTAATGGGCCGACTTACCTTAGTGGACTTAATCATCTTTGTGGGCCTTGGGCCTCAGGTTAGGCTTTAGGCCAATTTAACTTTGAATCTCTTAATTGGCCTTAAGCCAAGCTTTGCTTATTCGACTACACCCAGGGGATTGGTTAATCGTTGAATCATTAGTCGTGGGATTCTGACTTCCAAGGGGACTAATCTGAGTGAATGGGCTTAGCCGAGATATCGAATCCGCTAAGGTGAGGGTCCAATGGTTATGGTCTGACCCGGTATTAACATATGGTATTCTATCGAACCTGCCTGGCTAAGAAATTGTGCGTGGGCCTTGGAATCTCGTATGGCATGGCTTGTGAGCACGTGAATGTTTGATGGTTGCTTGGCGTGCTCTATACTTGTGCATATATGCCATTTCATGCATGCTCTATGTCTGATCTCTGATGCAATCATGTGGCCCGCATACATTCGAGCATGGCATGAGTCACCAGAGTTGTGACGTGAGAATGCGCCCAGAGGGGAAATGGAGAGAAAAGGGAGACCAACGTAAGGCTTTCGAGACGCCAGTGTGGTATTTGCCGAATGGCAGAGAATGAGCCCTGATGGGAATTGGAGCGATAGACGGGCACGTTCCACTGGGAACCGACATGGCCGACTGAGGCCTGATTCATTGCATATGGCATTGTGATTGACTGCTGTTATTGCCTGTCTATATCTTGTGAATCGTATAGATATACCTTGCTATTTATTTTCGTGTTGAGGGTGCTAGTACCGATGAAACTGAGAGTGACTGAGCCCTAGACCGTGAACCTAGTCCACTGGATAGGACGACCCCGCTAGTATGCGCTATCCTACGTTAGGATTAGTGTGAGCTTGCTGAGTTTCGACTCACGGGCGGTGGTTGCCCTTCTTTTACAGATCCAGGTCACCCGTGATGGCTGCACCGCCGATGCTTTTGGACTGCCAGTACGATGGACACTGAGATCACCCTCCATTTTGATATGGCACGCCACTCTGTGGCATAGGCATGTGACTACTGTGTTAGTAGATCAGGGTGGACCCTATCTTGTACCCCATAGATACGAGGCCTGTTTTAGAGAGGGCCTGTATGGCTTCGAGGACCTCAGAGAGACCTCCCCTATCCCTATGGAGGACGTCCCGATCCTGCTGCAGCCAGCCGAGTATGGTGGCGAGGTGATCGACCCCGACCCACTGCAGGAGTTACCGTCCCCAAGGATGTTCCGAGGTCGATGGTCACGAGGAGGGCGACGCCATGGACACAGACGAGGAGGATCCAGAGGAGGACCCAGAGGAGGACCCTGAGGAGGATCCCGAGGAGGAGCTAGAGGTGGACTGAGTCTCGCTGTATCTGGTCTAGTTTCGAGAGCGTAGATAGTATGACCATAGTGAGGTTTTCTTTGGGGTCTGTATCTAACGCTCTACATATATATGATGTGTAATTATCTTTTGTAAAAGTGTTCTTGTTCTTTCATGCTACCCCGTACCTTGCGCATGTATGTATGTATAGAAGGCACGCTTCCGCAGGCTTTAGATTGTTGTCGTTTTTTTTGCGCTAGCGTCACTTGGCCGCGATGAGCATCCTGGGCCGTCGCTACTCGTAGGCCAGGCGTACGCAGGGAATTCGTAGTTGAGGTGTATGAACAGGGGTGTCGCGTGCTCGATTGGGGTTCGGGGCGTGACAACCCCGTTCGAAGTGGTATCAGAGCAGGTCAGCTCGATAACGAGACCGTTCGAGGATTTGGAGTTGATAAGGCTGATGAATTTTGGGGTAGACAGATGAGAAGACCCTAGACCTAGGAATTAGGAAGGGTAAAATGCATGAATTGATTGGCGCATGTGCTTGCAAGTTAGAGGATTAGTCCAGTATGACTATAGATTATCATGTCTGGAACTAACTTGGCAGATGCGTCAGGACCTGAGGTAAGGTTCTAAAGCATAGCCCCATGAGCAGGGTGCTTGAGTGCTGTTTGCTGATTGATTAGCTGTCAGGATATTGATGTTTGTGGTTGTATGCCTAGTCGGCTGTTGCGCGCGCTGCTTGACCATCATGCATTGCACGAATTTCTGCATCAAAAGGAAAACTGGTTTAAAATGAAGTTGATTTAAAATAAGATTCGAGGTTTGAAAAGCGCATGCATCATATTTTATTGGGTTGGGTAACCGTCAGCCTGGTATGGGACAGGCCTGACGGGACGTCTAAAAACTGCAATGAAGCGTGGTATGGGACCGTGGAGTGGGATTCTCTCTGGCTGTGGGTAACTCGGACAACTGTTCGCACCAAGAAATGAGGAGGCGGGGAGTGGTCGTCGGGGCAGAGACCCGATCAAGGAGCGGTCTCCCGCAGGCTTCTAGTTGAGGGTGCGACAGAGTGGCCTAGGTTGTGCATTGTCAGGGTGAAGTCTAGGTGTCTTCCTAGTCCAATTGCATTTAAAAGCTGCAGCGACTTTTCATGATATTCATGTCGGTAGACGCGCAGTAGGGGAAAGCTTTGATTGATAGTCCTTAGGGTTTCAAATTCCTAATGGAATTTTTATTGGGTATAGGTGAGGAGTAGACTAAAGGATGAGCAATAGGGGCAGAAGACCCAGTGCTGGAGCGTCGAGCTCAGGGCTCCTGCACCTGAAGGAGACCCGAGAATTGAAGAATGATGAGGGTGCTGACAGAAGTGAGTAATCTGATGGGTGGCAAGCCGCTGAGAGAGCTGCCACTGTTGCCCAAGCAGCTGAGGCCGCCTTGGCCGCTGCAAATGGAGCCCATGGGGCAATGAGCACGGAAATGGGGGACGTCAGACCCATCATATAGTAGAACAGTTTCTGAAGCTGCAACATCTAAGTTTGATGCATGGGAGACCCGAAGTAGCTGCCTCGTGGATCGAGCAGCTGGAGAAAGCATTTACAGTGCTTGGATGCACAGACGAAGAGAAGGTCTCATTGGCGACCTACCAGCTCCAGAACAACCGCTGATGATTGGTGGAAGGCCACCAGAGGACGGGTCTTTCCTGATGGCATGAGGCCAAATTGGGGCTGCATTCTGCGCAGCGTTCAATGGGAAATACTTCTCCGAGGCAGCCCAGGAGAGGAAGATGGAGGAGTTCATTAGACTCTCCGCCGACAAGGGATTCAAGACAGTAGACCAGTATGAAGGCGAGTTTGCCAGACTGTCCAAATTTGCTCGAAGGCTGATAGAGGATCCGTGGGACAAGGCCAGAAGGTTCAGAGAAGGACTGAGGCCCGAGCTGAAGAGCATGATCATTGCTACTGGGCTGAGAGATTATAATGAGATTTATGAACGAGCCCTGGCTATAGAGCGAGATCTGCAAGAGAAGGCCGCCGCATCTGGATCGCGGTTCGTACCAAATAGGAACTTTAGAGATTTCGGCAAGAGGCCGATGAAGGACAACCGCAGGTTCACTCCACCTGCAGGAGGACCTTGGGAAAGCCACCATTTGCTGGAAATCAGAACTGCCGTGACTGTGGCAGGAGACATGGGAACAGCCCCTGTCCGAAGAAGACGGGAGGATGCTTCAGATGTGGGCAGATGGGGCACATTCAAGGAACTGCCCGAGGAATGGTCCCGAGACCCCAGTTCCAACCGCAGCAGCAGCCACCAGTTCAGAATCCTTGCGGGGCATTCGAACTGGTGGCTGCTGCTGCGGTTGGAACTGGGGTCTCGGACCATTCCTCGGGCAGTTCCTTTGAATGTGCCCCATCTGCCCACATCTGAAGCATCCTCCCGTCTTCTTCGGACAGGGGCTGTTCCCATGTCTCCTGCCACAGTCACGGCAGTTCTGATTTCAGCAAATGGTGGCTTTCCCAAGGTCCTCCTTGCAGGTGGAGTGAACTGCGGTTGTCCTTCATCGGCCTCTTGCCGAAATCTCTAAAGTTCCTATTTGGTACGAACCGCGATCCAGATGCGGCGGCCTTCTCTTGCAGATCTCGCTCTATAGCCAGGGCTCGTTCATAAATCTCATTATAATCTCTCAGCCCAGTAGCAATGATCATGCTCTTCAGCTCGGGCCTCAGTCCTTCTCTGAACCTTCTGGCCTTGTCCCACGGATCCTCTATAGCCTTCGAGCAAATTTGGACAGTCTGGCAACTCGCCTTCATACTGGTCTACTGTCATTGACCCTTGGCGGAGTCTAATGAACTCCTCCATCTTCCTCTCCTGGGCTGCCTCGGAGAAGTATTTCCCATTGAACGCTGCGCAGAATGCAGCCCAATTTGGCCTCATGCCATCAGGAAAGACCCGTCCTCTGGTGGCCTTCCACCAATCATCAGCGGTGTTCTGGAGCTGGTAGGTCGCCAATGAGACCTTCTCTTCGTCTGTGCATCAAGCACTGTAAATGCTTTCTCCAGCTGCTCGATCCACGAGGCAGCTACTTCGGGTCCCCCATGCCATCAAACTTAGATGGTTGCAGCTTCAGAAACTGTTCTACTATATGATGGGTCTGACGTCCCCCATTTCCGTGCTCATTGCCCCCATGGGCTCCATTTGCAGCGGCCAAGGCGGCCTCAGCTGCTTGGGCAACAGTGGCAGCTCTCTCAGCGGCTTGCCTACCCATCAGATTACTCACTTCTGTCAGCACCCTCATCATTTCTTCAATTCTCGGGTCTCCTTCAGGTGCAGGAGCCCTTGAGCTCGACGCTCCAGCACTGGGTCTTCTGCCCCTATTGCTCATCCTTAGTCTACTCCTCACCTATACCCAATAAATTCCATTCAGGAATTTGAAACCCTAAGACTATCAATCAAGCTTTCCCCTACTGTCGCGTCTACCGACATGAATATGCATGAAAAGTCCGCTGCAGCTTTTAAATGCAATTGGACTAGGAAGACACCTAGACTCACCCTGACAATGCACAACCTAGGCCACTCTGTTCGCCACCTCAACTAGAAGCCTGTCGGGAGCCGCTCCTTGATCGGGTCTCTGCCCCGACGACCACTCCCCGCCCTCCTCATTTCTTGGTGCGAACAGTTGTCCTAAGTTACCCACAGCCAGAGAGAATCCCACTCCACGTGTCCCATACCACGCTTCATTGCAGTTTTTAGACGTCCCGTCAGGCCTGTCCCATACCAGGCTGACGGTTACCCAACCCAATAAAATATGATGCATGCGCTTTTCAAACCTCGAATCTTTATTTTAAATCAACTTCATTTTAAACCAGTTTTCCTTTTGATGCAGAAATCGTGCAATGCATGATGGTCAAGCAGCGCGCAACAGCCGACTAGGCATACAACCACAAACATCAATATCCTGACAGCTAATCAATCAGCAAACAGCACTCAAGCACCCTGCTCATGGGGCTATGCTTTAGAACCTTACCTCAGGTCCTGACGCATCTGCAAGTTAGTTCCAGACATGATAATCTATAGTCATACTGGACTAATCCTCTAACTCTGCAAGCACATGCGCCAATCAATTCATGCATTTTACCCTTCCTAATTCCTAGGTCTAGGGTCTTTCTATCTGTCTACCCCAAAATTCATCAGCCTTATCACTCCAAATCCTCGAACGGTCTCGTATCGAGCTGACCTTGCTCTGATACCACTTCGAACGGGGTTGTCACGCCCCGAACCCCAATCGAGCACGCGACACCCCTGTTCATACTCCCTACGAATTCCCTGCGTACGCCTGGCCTACGAGTAGCGACGGCCCAGGATGCTCATCGCGGCCAAGTGACGCTAGCGCAAAAACGACAACAATCTAAAGCCTGCGGAAGCGTGCCTTCTATACATACATACATGCGCAAGGTACGGGGTAGCATGAAAGAACAAGAACACTTTTACAAAAGATAATACACATCATATATATTAGAGCGTTAGATACAGACCCCAAAAGAAAACCTCACTATGGTCATACTATCTACGCTCTCGAAACTAGACCAGATACAGCGAGACTCAGTCCACCTCTAGCTCCTCCTCGGGATCCTCCTCAGGGTCCTCCTCTGGGTCCTCCTCTGGATCCTCCTCGTCTGTGTCCATGGCGTCGCCCTCCTCGTGACCATCGACCTCGGAACATCCTGGGGACGGTAACTCCTGCAGTGGGTCGGGGTCGATCACCTCGCCACCATACTCGGCTGGCTGCAGCAGGATCGGGACGTCCTCCATAGGGATAGGGGAGTCTCTCTGAGGTCCCTCGAAGCCATACAGGCCCTCTCTAAACCAGGCCTCGTATCTATGGGGTACAAGATAGGGTCCACCCTGATCTACTAACACAGTAGTCACATGCCTATGCCACAGAGTGGCGTGCATATCAAAATGGAGGGTGATCTCAGTGTCCATCTGTACTGGCAGTCCAAAAAGCATCGGCGGTGCAGCCATCACGGGTGACCTGGATCTGTAAAAGAAGGGCAACCACCGCCCGTGAGTCGAAACTCAGCAAGCTCACCACTAATCCTAACGTAGGATAGCGCATACTAGCGGGGTCGGTCCTATCCAGTGGACTAGGTTCACGGTCTAGGGCTCAGTCACTCTCAGTTTCATCGGTACTAGCACCCTCAACACGAAAATAAATAGGCAAGGTATATCTATACGATTCACAAGATATAGACAGGCAATAACAGCAGTCAATCACAATGCCATATGCAATGAATCAGGCCTCAGTCGGCCATGTCGGTTCCCAGTGGAACGTGCCCGTCTATCGCTCCAATTCCCATCAGGGCTCATTCTCTGCCATTCGGCAAATACCACACTGCGTCTCGAACGCCTTACGTTGGTCTCCCTTTTCTCTCCATTTCCCCTCTGGGCGCATTCTCACGTCACAACTCTGGTGACTCATGCCATGCTCTAATGTATGCGGGCCACATGATTGCAATCAGCAGATCAGACATAGAGCATGCATGAAATGGCATATATGCACAAGTATAGAGCACGCCAAGCAACCATCAAACATTCACGTGCTCACAAGCCATGCCATACGAGATTCCAAGGCCCCACGCACAATTTCTTAGCCAGGCAGGTTCGATAGAATACCATATGTTAATACTCGGGTCAGACCCATAACCATTGGACCCTCACCTTAGCGGATTCGTATCTCGGCCTAAGCCCATTCACTCAGATTAGTCCCCTTGGAAGTCAGAATCCCACGACTAATGATTCAACGATTAACAATCCCTGGGTGTAGTCGAATTAAGCAAAGCTTGGCTTAAGGCCAATTAAGAGATTCAAAGTTAAATTGGGCCTAAAGCCTAACCTGAGGCAAGGCCCACAAGATGATTAAGTCCACTAAGGTAAGTCGGCCCATTAAAAGTTCAAAGTCCAATAGCCAAGTCGGGCCCATTAAGGTTCAAGGTTAAATGTAGTGGATTAGGCCCATTAAACTAAGTTGGGCTTATTAGGTTTAGTTAGGCCCAATTAGAAATCAAGGCCCATTAACCCATCTTGGGCCCATTAATTAATTCTTAAGTCCATTATGTAATTAAGGCCCATTATTAATAAATTTTCGTGTAGGGCCCAAGCCCATTTTCAAGAGTTAGTTAATAGGCCCAATTAGTCCATTTTAGGCCCATTTATCCATTCTAGGCCCATGTACATTAATGGGCCTCATAAATTAATATTCAAATTTATAAGTTGGGCCCAATTAATACTCATTTTCGTCCAAACTAGGCCTATTAACAAATTGGGTTCAATTAGATTTATTTTGGCCCAATTAGCACAAAGTTAGAACTCCAAGCCCATTAGCACCCTTAGGCCCATTAAACTTCACGCCAACCTCACCCAAATCAGCCATTAAATACGATTCACGGCCCAAACTAAATTTCCAAGTGGCCCGCACACACGGCCCACCTACTAGCAACATTAATCCAAGCCCAACTTGCTTAATCATCCTCATTACACTCCAATCAACTTGATTAACTACTAATGCACACCCACACACATATACAACTAGCCTAACTAGGATTAGAGGATGGAGCTTACCTAGGGGCTGATCACGGCGGGATGGCGACGGAACGGGCGAACGGCGCCGGCGGAGCTCACGGCGACGAAGACTAACCGAGAGAGAGGGAGGAGAATGAGGTGAGTTCGGGGGCTTTCCAAGGGCCACATGGCCACGGGATGAGGGAGGACGGGCTAGAGAGGCTTACCAAGTGAGGACGACGGTTGACGGTGGCCGTTGGCGTCGGGACGGGCGGCGGACGGGCGACGGGAACGGCGGCTGTTCAACCGGCGAGGGAGAGGGATCACGGGCTGATCGGCGGCTCCAATGGAGGATCCAAGCCGCGGAAATGAAGAGGAAGGGACTTGGAAGACTTACCTAGGTCGGGCCGGGGCTGGTGGCGGTGACTAGACGAACGACGGCGGACGGACGTTGGCGTCGGGGCGGCTTCGCGGCGGACGGAGAGAAGCCGAAGGAGGAGGAGAAAATGGAGAAGGGAGGGAGAGAGAATTCGGCCGAGTAAGTGAGGGAGGAGAGAGAGAG
This sequence comes from Psidium friedrichsthalianum, assembly GCA_019149425.1. Classification (NCBI taxonomy): domain Eukaryota; kingdom Viridiplantae; phylum Streptophyta; class Magnoliopsida; order Myrtales; family Myrtaceae; genus Psidium; species Psidium friedrichsthalianum. The sequence goes on along the minus strand of JAGVVM010015632.1, from coordinate 5,002 downwards.
TGAGGGATTATAATGGTTATAATATCCAAATTCAAAAATAGGTAAGTGGGGTTAGGTTGCAAATAGTGACCTTGTGAGTGATGGATTTGCATTGGGAATTGGACCAAGACTTGATTTGATTGATTGACAAGACACTGATTGATTGATGTGATTGATGGGACATCCGATTGATGTGACATCTGATTTGACTTGCCTCGATTTGCGTGCCAAATGCACCGATCGGGTCCCGAGCGCGAACGGATTTCAGACTGGATTTGGTATCGGTCTATCGATTCTATTCTCAAAAATCCTAATTAGTCTCATTCTAAGGTCTGAGCATTTACCGGGGGCATTTCGGTAATTTTTTCCATTCACGTCTTGCTTCTCGACGTGCACCGGCTGTCTGACCTTCAGTTAACCTTTTTGAAACTGACTTCATTTCCTCATTGTGTTTACCTTACTGATTCGATTTCCAATGTCGGATTTCATTTTGTGGTCAATTTCATTAAATACCGACCCCGTCTCAGTCTCAGACCAATGGGCGGCTGATTGGGAAAAATTCCCAGATAGCCTTTCCCCTTCGGTTGGTCAGCTCAGGGTAGCTAATCCTGAGTGAGCGTTGACTAGGGTGTATTAATGAAGTATTTCCATTCATTTAGAAACTCTGACAATTGGGTCGAATTTTCAGACTGTCACATTAATTGACTAACTTTTGGAAATGGGCTTGGGCCCTACACGAATTTAATTATAAAAGGGGCCTGAATTATATATTTGATTTAAGAATTAAATCTTGGGCCTTGAACTTTGGAATGGGCCTTAGGCCCACTCGAACCTAAATAAACTAAATGGGTTCTAACCCAAGCTAAGCCTAACTAATTAAACTCAGGGGTTTATTAAAATAAATCATTAATCATGGGTTACTAATCCCTGAGGACTAACCTTAGCTACTGGGTTCGACTGGATTGCTGGGTTGTCTGGATTGGGTTCCGATTAGTGGGTTCCTGAAGACAATGTTAATCAGGCTGGGTTTACTTGGGAGAACTGATTCTAGACACCGGGCCTACGTGATACCTGTTCTGACAACGTAGTGAGTTACTTGTATGATTCTTAATGTGCTGTGCTCCAGTATTTATGTACCGTTGCATGCATGCTCTGTGACTGAATTGCTGCTTGCAACTACCTGGCCCCGCATACATTGAGAGCATGGCATGAGTCACCAGAGATGTGACATGAGAAGGAGCCCCAGAGGCGTTGATACGCGGGGAAATGGGAGAGAAAAGGGAGTAACCAACATAAGGCGTCAGAAACGCAGTTGTGGCATTTGCCTAGTGGCACTGTTGGATGAGCCCTGATGGGAATTGGAGAGATAGGCGGGCATGATCCATTGGGATCCGTTATGGCCGATTGAGGCCTGCATCATTGGCATACGACATTATGGCTGATGTTTATTCTGCCCGTCTGTGTTGTGTGATCTTCATTGCTATGTTTTGCGCGTTTGCTTATGAGTTGGGGGTCTGGTACCGAGGGTAATTAAGAGTGTCTGAACCTTGGACCACAAACCCTAGTTCACTGGATAGAACCGTCCCCACTAGTATTACTCTATCCTACGTTAGGATAGTGGTGAGCTTGCTGAGTCCTCGACTCACTGGCGGTGGTTGCCCTTCTTTTTCAGATCCAGGACACCCGTGATGGCAGCGCCCCCTATGCTTTTTGGATTACCAGTGCAGATGGATACTCAGATTACCCTTCATTTTGACATGCATGCCACGATGTGGCACAGGCACCTGACTACCGTGTTGTAGATCAGGGTGGACCCTATCTTGTACCTCATAAGTTTGAAGCATGGTTTAGGGAGAGTTTATATGGTTTTGAGGGACCCTAGAGAGACGCTCCGATCCCTATGGAGGAGGACCCGATCCTTTTGCAGCCAGCCGAGTATGGTGGCGAGGTGATCGACCCCGACCTGCTGCAGGAGTTGCCGTCCCCAGGACGTTCCGAGATCGACGGCCATGAGGAGGGTGATGCCATGGACACCGATGAGGAGGACCTAGAGGAGGATCCAGAAGAGGACCCCGAAGGGGATCCCGAGGAGAGCCTGAGGAGGACTGAGTCTACTGTTGCTGGTGTAGACTTTTTGGATAGTGTAAGCGTAGGTGTTTTGACCGTAGGTGGAGGTTTTCTTTTGGGGTCTGTATCTAACGCTTGTTATGTCACGCCCCGAACCCCAATCGAGCCCGCGACATCCCGCTCATACATTTAAATTCTCTCTTGCACTTGCCTGGTCCATGCTACGTGACGGCCCAGGAGATTTTTCTTTCTTCGTCGCGACCAGACGGCGCGTCCGTTTAAAACCATCATAAGAACCTGCGGAAGCGTGCCTTCTAACCATACATTCATGCATACAAACAGAGGGGTAGCACGACAATGAACCATAAACAACATCAACATATATACATAACAAGCGTTAGATACAGACCCCAAAAGAAAATCTCAACCTATGGTCAGACATCTACGCTCACACTATCCAAAAGTCTACACCAACAACGTAGGACTCAGTCCTCCTCAGGCTCCTCCTCGGGATCCTCCTCGGGGTCCTCTTCTGGATCCTCCTCTGGGTCCTCCTCATTGGTGTCCATAGCATCGCCCTCCTCATGGCCGTCAATCTCGGAACGTCCTGGGGACGGCAACTCCTGCAGCAGGTCGGGGGTCGATCACCTCGCCACCATACTCGGCTGGCTGCAAAAGGATCGGGTCCTCCTCCATAGGGATCGGAGTGTCTCTCTGGGGTCCCTCAAAACCATATAAACTCTCCCTAAACCCATGCTTCAAACTTATGAAGTACAAGATAGGGTCCACCCTGATCTACCAACATGGTAGTCAGGTGCCTGTGCCACATCGTGGCATGCATGTCAAAATGAAGGGTAATCTGAGTATCCATCTGCACTGGTAATCCAAAAAGCATAGGGGGCACTGCCATCACGGGTGACCTGGATCTGTAAAATAAGGCAACCACCGCCAGTGAGTCGGGACTCAGCAAGCTCACCACTAATCCTAGCGTAGGATAGCGTATACTAGTGGGGGCGGTCCTATCTGGTAGACTAGGGTTGTGGTCCAAGGTTCAGACACTCTCGGTTACCCTCGGTACCAGACCTCAACGCATAAGCAAACGCGCAGAAACATAACAATGCAGATCATACCACACAGGACGGGCAAGAATAAACAGTCGGCCATAATGCCATATGCCAATGATGCAGGCTCAATCGGCCATAACGGATCCCAATGGATCGTGCCCGTCTATCTCTCCAATTCCCATCAGGGCTCATCCAACAGTGCCACTCGGCAGATACCACACTGCGTTCTGACGCCTTACGTTGGTTACTCTCTTTTCACTCCATTTCCCCGTGTAACAACGCCTCTGGGGCTCCTTCTCATGTCACATCTCTGGTGACTCATGCCATGCTCTCAATGTATGCGGGTCCAGATAGTTGCAAGCAGCAATTCAGTCACAGAGCATGCATGCAACGGTACATAAATACTGGAGCAGAGCACATCAAGAATCATACAAGTAACTCACTACGTTGTCAGAACAGGTATCACGTAGGCCCGGTGCTCTACAATCAGTCTCCAAGTAAACCCAGCCTGATTAACATTGTCTCAGGAACCCACTAAATCGGAAGCCAATCCAGACAAACCCAGCAATTCAGTCGAAGCCAGTAGCTAAGGTTAGTCCTCAGGGGATCAGTAACCCATGATTAATGATTTAATCTTTTAATAAACCCCTGAGTTTAACTGTGACAGTCTGAAAATTCGACCCATTTGTCGGGATTTCTAAATGAAGGAAATGCTTCGTTAATACACTCTAGTCGACGCTCACTCAGGATTAGCTACCCTGAGCTGACCAACGAAGGGGAAAGGCTATATGGGAATTTTTTCCCAATCAGCCGCCCCGTTGGTCTGAGACTGAGACAGGGTCGGTATTTAATGAAATTGACCACAAAATGAAATCCGACATTGGACAATCGAATTAGTAAGGTAAACACAACGAGGAAATGAAGTCAGTTTCAGGAATGTCGACCGAAGGTCAGACAGCCGGTGCACGTCGAGAAGCAAGGCGTGATGGAAAATTACCGAAATGCCCCGGTAAATGCTCAGTCCTTAGAATGAGACTAATTAGGATTTTTGAGAGTAGAATCGATAGACCGACACCAATCCTGCCCAAAATCCGTTCGCGCTCGAGACCCGATCGGTGCATTTGGCACGCAAATCGAGGCAAGTCAAATCGGCTGTCACATCAATCGGCTGTCACATCAATCCATCAATCAAGTGTCAAATCAATCATCAATCACATCAATCAAGGTTCAATTCCCAAGGCAATCCATCACATCCATGTCACTATTACACTACCCCACTATAATCTTCATTTTTTTGGATTTTGTGAATATAATCTCTCCCTCACTCTCTCTCCTCCCTCACTTCATTCGGCCGGCACCACCTCCTCCCATCTCCCTCTTGTGATCTCTCTCTCTCGGTCTCCCTCGCTCGTCCGTCCGTCCGCCGCGAAGCCGCCACGACGCCGCCGTTCGGCCTCCTCCGCCACCATCATCTTTCGGTAAGGCCCTCAACCCCTCCACCTTCCTTTTTCCGTGGCCTTGGAGACCCCGACCCACCTCATCTCTCTCCCTTTCCCTCTCGGTGCAAGCCCGTCGTCCGCCCGTGCCGTCCCCGTCGCCGTCGTTCGGCAAGCCGCGACCACCACCAGCCTCGTCCGCGTGTAGGTGAGCTCCCATGGTCCCTCATCTCTTAGTTTTCCACGGCCACAAGGCCCTATGATCACCGGCCCGACCTAATCTGCTCGCTCTCTCGACGCGTGTAGCCGCCGTCGTTGCCGTCGGCCTCCGCCCGTTTCCGACGTCATCCAGCGCCACCGTCCACCCCTCTAGGTAATCTCTCACCCCTAATCTTGACCTAGGCTAGTGTATACATGAGTGGATGATTGTATTAGTGGTAGATTATGGTGATAATT
>JAGVVM010015628.1:0-11906 GCA_019149425.1 Psidium friedrichsthalianum | reverse complement strand
GACCAAAAATTGTATCATCTTCAGACTCCTCAAACTCCCATAGTACGAACAAGTGTATACACAAAGTATTGCATAGACGAGGGTCTAACTGGGACAAATGCAATTGTTGCTGTGCTGACCAACCGGGCTACATTCCAAAGAATGAAGAAGTACACAATTTATGCAGTCTCCATTACAATCCATATTATGTTTGGTTTTGTGTTCATTGCTTTGATCTAGAAGTTCGACTTTGCACCCTTTATGGTTTTGATCATTGCCATCTTAAACGATGGAACAATCATGACGACCTCCAAAGATTGAGTGAGGCCATCTCCACAGCCAGATAGCTAGAAGTTGAAAGAAATTTCACTACTGGAATTGTTCTGGGAGGTTACTTGGCATTAATGACTATAATTTTCTTTTGGGCCATGAGAGATACCTACTTTTTCTCAGACAAGTTTAATGTGAAATCAATCAAGGATAGCCCTGAAGAAATGATGGCAGCCATATACTTGCAAGTGAGTATAATTAGCCATGCTCTAATCTTTATAACCAGATCGTGCAGTTGGTCCTTTGTTGAACGCTCGGGACTTCTCTTGGTCAGTGTATTTGTAGTTGCTCACCTAGTTGCAACACTTATAGCGATTTATGCAAATTGGGGTTTCGCAAGGATAAAATGAGCTGGATGGCAGTGGGTCAGTGTCATCTGGCTTTATAATTTGGTGACGTATATTCCGCTCGATATTCTTAAATTTGCGATCCGCTACATCCTGAGCGGGAGAGCATGGAATACCCTTTTAGAGATCAAGACCGCCTTCACTACCGAAAAAGACTATGGCAAAGAAGAGCGAGAAGCTCAGTGGGCAGTTGCTGCGACCAAAAGCAAAAAAGAGGAAGAGGTCATCATCAAGAGAAGAGATGGTGGAGGAGCGGACGGTCAAAAAGAAAAGGAATGAGTGGAGGACTTTCGGTGGAGTTTAAACAAAGGAGTGGGGGGACAATTTGGGGGGGAGGGGATCATTCGGTGGGCAGAGAAAAAAAGCTCATCCTTGATCCAAAAATACTCTCTAGATCTTCCTAGGCGGACGGGTGATTCCCCTCTCTCTCGAAGGCACCGGATTCATCTCCGGTTTCACAGGCAGTCCCACATCTCTCATGCCTTGGTTTTGTAAAATTTCGATAGCTGAAGTGTAGGGCCATCTTGAGGAATGCTTGCTTTTGTGAGAGAGTAGAAAAGATTCACAGAACAGGCCATGTGTTTTTCCGATTCAGTCCACCAAAGTTCTCTAATTCGTTAAAAAAAATTGGGGATATTTTGAGTTCGAAGAAGGGGCCTTGGCGAATTCAGTGGAGATTTGTGGTGTATTAATCGGATTGGGCTACGAATCGGAGGAAGGTAGCTCTTGATATCCTGGATTGATGCCGAGGAGATCTAAGTTCCATGTTTGTTGAACTCGAGGCTGGATTTTCGAGGATTGGCGCGGAGAAGCCGTAGAAGCACCCGATTGGTTCGGTCTTTGTTGTTTTCCTTGAAGAAGAAGAGAGGTTAAAAAGAACCACGGTCCATGCCATCCGTCAGACATTAGTACGAGAAAACTAGGAACCGCCATGAGCATCGAAGAGGAAATGTCGTTGCCTAAGTGTGCTCGGGTAGGGGATCACCACCGTTTCAGAATTTTGGGTTCAGTTGTTGATATAACAAAGGGAAAATCGCACTATGGCGTGGGAGGAGGCTATCATCATTTTACTGGAAGAGGCGCCTCTTGAGCATTTGTTTATGGAAACTTTACAGGAAAGGGACTCACGGATTCCCTGTGTGGCCTATCCAGCTCTGAGCCAAGGGAATCCTACAAAATATTTGAAAGGAGTTGAAGCTAAGGCCGCTAGAGGTGCACCATTACTACAAAAGCAGAAGAAAGAAGAAGCAAAACAACCTAGTTGCAATTCCAAATCGAGTCAGGACGAGGAAGGATAAGTTTGATGTGATGTTGGCTTCCCGAGATTGGTGCAGAGACCTCAAGAAATTGCTTTGACAGGGAAAATGAGCAAGCGTTGCGCCTGCCTTACAGAGGATCAACACTAGCAGATCACTTTCCATCGTCTCCTTAAAACGGCGGATGCAAAAGAAAGGGAAGTCTCATTTTTATTAATATAAAATATTTGCATTCCATCATTTTGCTTTTCCTCCATTCCTCTAAGATGGATTTTATTTGCAGAAAATGTCAAAAGGAGGACACTCATCAAGAACATTAGAGAGGAGGCAATACCGATTCTTATTCAGAAACTCTTCAAAAAAAAATCATGTGAAAGGAAGAGGGAGAAATTGTGGAGTAACATTCCAAAGCTAGTTTTCCTACAACTTGTCCCTACCCAATGGTGATCTGTTCTCTAAACGCTCGAGGAAATGTTGCCATCACGAGTTCTCTCTTGGGTCCCCCATCAATTGACTCTTCATCCGCAAGGCGATCCAAGATTCAAATCTGGCAATCACATTTGTCAAATTGAACTTGAGAAAAAGGGAATTTGGGACCAAGCTAGTCAAGCAATCCAAGAACAACATTATCAAACCCCAGAATTGTTAGGCTGAGCCACCTGCTGGAGGTTCATTATTTATTGCTTTCTGTATTTCATTTTCTGCAAGGTAAGTTCTATGCCATCAAACCCTAGAATGGGTAGGCCGAGCCACCCACTGGAGGTTTTTTATTTACTGCTTTTTGTATTCCATTTTTTGCAATGTAAGTTCTACGCCATCAAACCCCAGAATGGGTAGGCCGAGCCACCTGCTGAAGGTTCTTTATTTACTGCTTTCTATATTCTACTTTATGTAGTTTAATTTCTACACCATCGAACCCTAGAATGAGTAGGCCGAGCCACCTACTGGAGGTTTTTTATTTACTGCTTTTTGTACTCTACTTTCTGTAATTTAATTTCTACGCCATTGAATCCCACAATTGGTAGGCCGAGCCACATGCTGGAGGTTCTTTATTTACTACTTTATGTACTCTACTTTTCGCAGTTTAATTTCTACACCATCGAATCCCAGACTTGGTAGGCCGAGCCACCTGCTGGAGGTTCTTTATTTACTACTTTATGTATTCTACTTTCTGTAGTTTAATTCCATATTATCAAACCCCAAAATAAGTAGGTCGAGCCACCTGTTAGAAGTGGTAACATTGCACAGAAGTTGTAAGCTCACTCTCTCTTTCGGCTTCAGGGAATTTTTAATGCTTATCTTCATATACTGCTGTTTATATCGCATCTTCTAATGTTGCGTTTATATTCAGAATATTTTGCATCGTTAGTCTTATTCAATTCGAAAATACCAAAAAATGTCATTCATGTGCATTTCACATAGTATAGCTCGTGCATACTTTGCCATGCCGCATACGTATTTGTATTGCAATTTTCTATATTTTTCGATCTGAATCCCAGATCGCAGTAGGCTCTGCCACCTACTTGGCGGCATCAAGATCTCGTGTAATCTGTTGACTGGTTTTGTGATACGTATGTCGTATTCGTAGGTCACGTATGCATGTCACGTACGTACGTCGTATTCGTATTGTCATTATTTCATGCATATTCATCCAAAAAAATTCAAAAGAAAAAAAATCCCAAAAATTAGGAAATGGGTCATTTCGACTGGCCAATCCTATTTTGATGATTTTCCTTCTTAATCTTTTCAAAATGACAATTTTGCCCCTTATAGGCAAATTCTCTTAAAAAATTTCAAAAAATTCAGAAAAATCTCAAAAATTAGGAAACGGGCCATTTTGACTGGCCAATCCTATTTTTGATGATTTATGTATATTGTATTTGCATGTCCGCATTCGTATGTTGCATCCGCATGTCTGTGTTCACGTGCTGTATTTTTATATCCACGTTCGTATGCCGCATTTGTGTGTCCACGTTCGCATGTAACATATGTTCACATTTACATGTAATATTTGTATATCCATGCTCGTATATTCATGATTGCATGTCCACGTTTGTATGTAATGTACGTTCACGTTTGCATGTCATATTTGTATATCTATGCTCGCATATTCATGATTGCATGTCCACGTTCGCATGTATACGTTCGTGTGTCTATATTTGCATATTCACATTTTGCTTATCCATGCATTCCATTTAAAAAGTGAAAATACAAAAAAGAGATCACCTCACTAGAGCCTTAGGAGTAAATCAAGCATGAGTTGCCAAATTACGATATCCATGAAATTAAGGTACCGAAATGGCATTAGTTTTAATTAACTAATATAACCAAGTCCCCGAACTCATAATCTCTGGTTTGTAGAAGTAATTTAGTTCTCCCGCTAAGTTACTTAGATTTTTAATCGACCTACCAAAAATGATTAGTGGCGACTCTAAATTCTAAAATCATTTGAACAAAAACCAAAGTTGCGACTCGATAGGGCTTGGGTGAGTTCATATTAGGTTAGTCAATCCAATTAACCTGATAATCTGTTAATCTAGGAATTTTGCTCATTCAAAATTTTAAGATCGCGACAGTACCTAGGGGTTGGCAAAGCGAATTTGCAGAAGTTGATTTACACTTCTAATAGCACCAAGTAGCAAGAATTATGCACCTAAAAGTGTGATAATTTATCACAAATGATGAGCAAAAGTTTGCATTGAAAAAATAGCAAAGGAAACAGCAAAACAGTGCTTTTTTTTTTTCGACCTGAACAGCAGCTAACTTGGCAACAAACAACAGGGAAACAAGCTTGAACAGCGAGGGGGAGTTTGACACCGAACAATGAAGAAACTAGATTAAACGGAGGCTCAAACCAGCCCGAACAGTAGCTGAATGGTGAACGAAGATATCGGTTATCATTCGGGTGAGGCATGCCGGATCGGGCGTGAGGTGGGAATGACGAACGACGGTGATGCAGGCCTTAGAAGGATAAGATCTCCTCTTCGTCTTTGGGACTCTCGCGTGTGTTTAGAGCAAGAAATTTTTCACCTGTTGAGCCTTCTCTATGTGTGCTCTGTGGCCGTGAATTGAATTTTTTTTTTGAAGCCCCCAGCTCAATCTAGATGATTGATCTAGATCCATTCACCGTCGGTCCAAAATGCAATGGATAAATGTAAAAAGTGCAATATACTTAAATGCAGACTATATGAAAAGGTATTTAATTATTTTTTACTAGAGACTAAGGTTAGTCTCTAAATTTTTTATGCACTATATGATAAAATCAAAATCAAAATTTAGGTATCAACCGACCATTGTTCTCGTTTTTATGAATTGGGTAGAGCGACAGGCTACCTTTTTGATGAAACTCAACGAGTCTCCCAGTTGTAAGTAAACAAACCTGACATTTTTCGGCCATAAACAAATAAAGTGTTGTGCCTTTTTATCTACACGGGTATTATTTTAATTAATTTAATGTCAAAGCCATTAGTACATGTGGCGAGCCTAAGATGTTGCGGCTCTAATGCTACAACATCCCTCCTGTTTCTCTGCCAAATCCACAGATATAGTAGTTGTTCTTTCCTCTTTTTTTTTGATACACGTTGTAGAAAAAAAAAACACTACCATTAAACTCCCTCATAAGTTGAGGATCCTAAAATTTCGTCACGAGCGGAGGTTGGAAACTACCATGCGCCCTTCCCTTCACATGCACCTAGTATTCACATAGCTGATAATTCTCTAATGCTAGTCAGCCATATAGGAAGCATTTCCACATCCACATTATCTTTACCTAACACCTGTGTGGCTTTCAAAATCTCTCTAAATCTGATTTCAATTGGACAATTGTGTGAACTTGGCTTTGGTGTTCACTTGTTATCTTCTCATGGTTGTCATGTACAGGATTCCTGGATGAGACAGACCATTGGAACTGGTCTTAGAGTCGAACACTTATTTTAACTTGTTTAATTAAATATTCCCAACTCTTTTGTTGGCTGTGCTACCAGAATGTGAACTTGGCATTTTCGGTTAAGTCATCCTTCTTTTTCTCTATCAAAATCTTTAATCTCAAGTGGTCATTTACGCTTTGTTTCATTTTGGGAACATAAGATGTTCTCATCGTTTCGAATTTTCTACTCATGTCCCATTCTTTATCAATCCTTCAGTAGATTTATTATCGAAAGATCCCACACTACCATCCACTAGCGAATTTTCTTCTCCACAATTGTATTCTTCTCATCTTGATGCAAGACCTTCTGACGATCCCACCTCGGTTACTTCTGACATGTCTTCCCCAACGAGGATTAAACGTTTTCGACTATATCATATAATTAATCCTGTCCGTCGTTCCACAAGAGTAAGGGACTTCTGGCTCATCTTTGTGATTGTCATTCTTGCTATACCACTGGTTCTCTTCACGAACCTCGCACCTATAGAGAAGCTAGTACTAATTCTCTTTAGTAGCAAGTTATGGCATATGAGTTGTAGGCCTCTTAGGATTTGATTGATTTGCCTTCTGGTAAGTTTGCCGTCGATTTTAAATGGTTATATAAGACTAAAACTAAGGTAAATGGCACTGTGGATCGCTATAAGCTCGGCTAGTAGCAAAAGGTTTTACTCAAGAGTACAACATCGATTATGATGCCCCCGTTGCTTGTCTTAATTCTATTCATATTCTTTTTGCCGTTACCACTATTAAGCATTGGCCTCTATTTTTAAAGAACGTTAAAAAGGAATTTCTCAATAGGGATTTCATAGAGAAATTTATTTGTTAATTGCTCCTAGATACACTCATTCATTTAATAAAGTGCTTTGATTACATCGAGCATTGTATGAAGTGAAGTAAGCTTGTCGTGCATGGTATTCCAAGTTTAGTTCAACCATGGAATCTCTAGGTTTTAAATCTAGTCCTCATGATGGTACTCTTTATGTTCGGCGTACACATCATGGGTACATTATGCTGCTTTTATATTTGGACGATATGACTAACGATGATCAGATTGGCATTACTAACCTCAGTAGTATCTCAAGAATAGTATGAAATGAAAGATTTTGGTGACTCAGCTGGTTTCTAGGCTTGGAGGTCGCATTGACACTTTTGGCTATTATCTCTCTCATGCAAAATAGGCCACTAATATTATTTCTTGAGCCGCCTCACAGATTACAAGATTGCTTCAATTCCCATTGAGCTAAATGTGAAATTAATGACAAGGATGGAACTGTTACGCATGTTGACTTTGCTTATGTTGTTCACATTGTTAGTCATACATGACCGTGCTTCATACTACTCATTTTGCTGTAGTCCTCTGAATTCTTCGCTACGTCAGTGGTCGCGGCACCTTTTTGCTCATTCTACCTTGAAGTTGGCAACTTATTCTAGCGCTAATGAGTGGTGACCCTCAAGACCGTCGCTTCAACGACTATTATTTCTTTTTGGGGAACGCACTTTCTTATGGCTTAGTAAGAAACATGCCACTAGCGTAATTTTCTTGAAATTTCTCGTATTCGCTTGAAATCATCATAAGTTTGTCATACACATATATGTGTAATTTAGCTTTATGGAATATAATTTATCTGTAACTGTCGTTACTTGTTTCTAATATTAACTGGTGATTTAATTTTGAGGACAATAGTTGACTAGAAAATTCATGACGTAAAAATTACCTGTTGACACCATAAAATTGCCGCCCAATTCGGTGTCTTGGAGATGACGTGTACGAAAAGGAGTACCATCAATAAATCCCTAAGTACGATGAGAAGAAAACGTTATGCTGGAAGATAAACTAATATTTTTCATTCGGGATGTATGCGTCATTCGGGAGAATTGAAGATAGGATCCCGAAGTAAAGCAAGAAGAGAGTGTCAACAGGTAACAAGCCGACGCATTGTCGTTCGGGATGTGCGCAACATTCGGGAAGATTGAGGGATATTCCCAAATAAAAGTAATGCTGTACTTGAGTTCAGCATATCACACAGTGTGAAAACTTCATACCGAAAGACGGGGAGTGCGAAGCAAAACTCATGGGCGCGAACAGGTTTGAAGTGGAGAGATAGTATTTAAAAAAAAAAAGGGAAGTTACTTATGCAGTTGTGAACCACGAAGAACATGAGTCCCAATTTTCACGAATCAGTTTTGAGGATCGTGGTTGAAAAAGACAAGTAGTGGCGCTAAAATTCGAAGGTTTGAAATCAAAGAATAACTGTTCGAACGGTTATGAGCACGAGAAGAATAAGTATCCAGGAAAAAGGAAGAAGGAGGATCGACAATCATCCAAAAAAAAAACACTCTGTTTTCCTTGAAGTTTTAAGCTTTCGTTCCCGTTTACAGCCTAGCTTTAGCTTTCTTCGCACTTTTCATTACCTGTACTTTCAGATTCCAGTAATCTATTTACCAATTCCTGCAAGTAGGAGTATTGTAGCTGCAAATCGTCCCAATTTCTACACATTTCCATCAGTCATTGCCCCGTTCACCCAGTTCGTCCATTTTTTCATTCAGAACAGAGCCACAGAACCCTTCTAAATAAAAACCGAAGTACGAATTTCGGTGAAAGATATTCCCGATCACAGATCGCGCGAACATCTTTTTGGCACGCCCGGTGGGACTCGAGTGGTGAGTTTTTGAGAAAATGGTGAGAACAAGGAATCAACTGGATGGTCAGAATGACAATACTAACAATCCAGGTGATGGTAACCAGTCGGAGCATTCTGCAGCCAACGTAGTAGGTGGAACTAATGTTGACATACCACGGCAGTTGACGGATGATCAGGCTCGCGTATTAGCACCAGACGCTACACTGGTAGCCACAATGAAGCGAATGTTTGAAGAGCAGCAGAATGATTGACTAACCATATGATCCGCCATGTCACTGATGTCATCAAGCCAATGGTGGTCAATGCGATAAATGATGTCATATCGCGACCGGGTTCATCATCTCAAGGACCTCCTTTTCAGGTAAACGCTTCTATGGCTATGCCTTGTCCCCCAATGTATGGCCCACCTATTGCTGGTCAGGGTAGCGCAGGATTTCCTTTTCAACCTTCTCCAGTTAGGATCATACCAAGGCCAGAGAATCCAACTCAAGTGAATCTAGTAAATGGAGTAAGTGGGTATACCTTCCCACAAGGTGGTCCAGCCGAAGGAAATGCAACCAACCCAAATGTCCAGAATATACATCCGATGCCGAATGTACCCAATCTTGAGCCGATGAGGCCTTTGGGAATTCAGCATATCCGTATGGTGTCGGGAATCAACCTTATAGACCAGCACCACCGGTTAACCTTAATCCAGAGAATCAAGGAGCTGATAGACCTATACCGGTTGATCCTAGGGGGCAAGAGGCATGGGTGGCCAGCAGAACGGGAGACCATGGAATCCCGATCGAGTAGCAGAGATAGTGCTCCAACAGTTGGGGGTAGACAGGGGTATTCCGAGGCCAGTCTATAGGAAGCCACATCCAGATTGGGTGGATAATATCCCTTACCCGAGGGGATTTAAAACGCCAGACTTTGCTGTTTTTACTGGTGAAGAAGACCAGTCAACGGTGGAGCACATAGGGCGATTCTTAGCACAGTGTGGAGAAGCAGGGACAAATGAATACTTGAGGCTCAAGCTATTTCCCTGTCATTGTCTAAGACAGCATTACCTGGTACACCAACTTACCAGCAAACTCGATCCAGACATGGGCTGAAATGGAAAGGCAGTTCCATTCTCAATTTTATCGGTCAGTACCCGAAGTGTCAGTAGCCGATTTAGCGAGAATGCACCAGTATGGTGGTGAAACTGCAGATCAGTTCATTGCTCGGTTTAAGAAGTCAAGGAACGATGCCTGACATCCCTCACGGAGAAAGAATTTACGATCTTGCGTTTAATGGATTGAAGTTTAATCTTCGGGAGCGTTTTGAAGGCCAGACGTTTGATGATCTTTTTCAGTTAACGACCAGGGTCTCAAAGTATGAGCATCTCCTGAAGGAGAAGGATAAAAGGCCAATGAAGGAAAATAGACAGGCTCTGGTGGAGTTGGGAAATCCCGAAGTGGACATCCCGATGGAAGAAGAAGAGGAAAAAGAGATAGCAGTGGCAACAATGGTGTTGGACAAACCGTATATGTGCCCAGCTCTCAAACCAGCGAGAATGAAGGGACCTGCAATGGCAAAAGCAAAAGAATCAAATAGTTATTCGTTTGACATTTACAAGTTAGACGAAATATTTGATCTGTTGCTGAAAGACGGGAAGATCAAATTGGTTGAAGGGCAGAAAATCCCGTCTAAGGAAGAGTTGGTAGATAAGAGATACTGCAAATGGCACCATTCGGTTAGCCATAACACTGCAAACTGTATTGTCTTTAGAAAGACAATACAAGAGGCGATTCGGCAAGGCCAAGATCAAATTTGCCGAAGACAAAGGAAAAGCACCAATGGAGGTTGATGCAGATCCTTTTCCTAAGATGACGGGAATGGTGAATATTCATACCCCGTCGGGTTATCAAACCAAAGGTGTATGCTCTCATTGTCACCAGGACATGAATCGTCAAGACCAATACTGGTCGGAATATCGGTTTGTCCGAGGAGCTAGAGGAAGATACCGATCAAGTCTTTCATTCGGGGAAGTATTAGACCCGAAGAGAGTGTATAAATGATTTCATAAGTCATCCGGTCCGCGAAATTAGAGGAAGATACCGGTCAGGCTCATTCATTCGGGAAATAACAGATCCCGAGGAGGCTTTGGACATGGTTCACGAGTCATTTAGTACGTGGGACTAGGGGAGGATACAGAAATAGATTCTATCCCAGAAAGGAAAACCAGACACGGAGGACGCCTGAAGCAATTATACCAGAAAAGCCAACTCAGATACAAAATCTTTGCCGTAAACCTGAAAAGGAAACACGGGTAAGTAAAGTCAAATCCGAGATTGTAGTTCCGAACACTTCTTTTCAGGAGCATATGAGGGATGGTCAGTGCGCACAATTAAAATTGGAAGATTGCGCGAGTTAGCACGTTGTGAGCACCAGAAAGAGCTTTGTCATCAGCAAGTTCGGGAATCTGATAGGAGTTAAGGCGAATCCCGAAGTGACGAAGTAGGAAAGACTGCAAGTAAGCGATAAAAAAGAAGAGTTTGTGGCAGGTTCCAAGGAAGGGGACCCAGATGTCGGACTTCTGGAGAACCAAGTGGCAAATATGATTATGTTGTGTCCTATAGTAAGCCGGAATACCTCACACGTCCATCATTACCAGTTGAACCGTCTGGTTGGGGGGAATGAATTGATGACCAACCACCTCCGCACGGAGAAAGTCAAGAAGGGAAATCGTCCCGAAGCATCATAGGATAAGAAGGTCCAAGCGAGCCAGAGTAATAATCAAGGGAGTGAGAGCAATAAGGTTCCAAACAAATCAACCAAGGAAAAGAGTTTGTGGCAGCGTTACCAAGATGGAGATCCCGAAGTTGGTCTTCTTGGAGAACCTAGTGGAAAGTTCGAGTACATTGTGTATTATGGAAAGCCCGACTATCTCAAAGAACCACAGTTGCCGGTTGAACCGTCTGGTTGGGGAGAAGAATTTGATGATTCAACGCCTGAGCCTGTACCACGAGAAGTCAAGGAGAATAGAATCTCTCAAGCCCAACATGGCTTTATTAAAGAGAGGGAGGATTATCCAGTGCCGCAACCAATTCCACTCAAGAAAAAGGAAGAAGACCTACAAAATTCCTCACGATCTTCCCGAAGGAAAATGGAAGGAAGCAAAACCACCCGGCCAAGCTCATACCGAACCATCAAAAGGCGGGACCAAGGCAGAAGAGCAGGCAAAGGTATTTTGAACAGGTTCGGAGCGAGAGGAAGGTCCCGAATCATGGAAGAGGAATTGGGTTTGGAAACGTAGCGATGCCGAAATAGAGAAAAATAAGGAAGGAGAGGCTGTGACTTCGAGCCAGCAAGAGAAAGTTCAAACCAAAGGTTGATCCAAGGGAAGGAAGTTTGAGAAGAACGGCCAACAATAGATTTTGGACAGTTTCACAATAGAGCC
>JAGVVM010015625.1:0-16200 GCA_019149425.1 Psidium friedrichsthalianum | reverse complement strand
AATCCGTAATGAGGGGCAATATAGTGCTGAAATCTCGAACCAAAACTCGATAAAAAGAGCTAACCATGACAAAGCTACGTACCCATGAATGTTTATCGGAGTCTCTCCCAACTCTTAATGGCCTACAATCTGACAAGATATTTACCCGAAGACCTTCCCTTCGATACGATATATCCCAAAAAAAGGTGCACATGATATCAAGTAAAAAGTGACACTCTTGAGATTGAAATACAACTTATGCTCCCTCAAGCTCAAACCACGTTCGTAAATGCAGCAAGTGTGTCTCCACACGAGGTACTGTTAAATAGAATATCCAAAATAAACGACAAACAAATTCCCAATAAACAGGATGAAAAACCTTTGGTTCATCAACTGCATAAAAGTACTCGGCGCGGTTAGACAACCAAACGGCCTCTACCCACCACTCAGACAGGCCTTCTCTATCGTCTTGTGAACGCCGTCTTCCACTCATCTCCAGCGCACCAATCTAATTTGATGATACACGCTCCTCAAAAGTCATCTTGAAAAGATAGTAGCTCCATGCAACTGATCAATCAGTTTACGAATCGCGGATATAGGAAATCGAACTGATTGTAATTTATTGACAGCTGTGCATTCGCATGCACATCCTCAGGACCAACTTTAGGGACCTAATAAGGCTGTTACGCACAGGGCCTCATACTCTCTTGACGCGCCTTTCTCTAACAATTCCTACATCTTGCTCTACATCTCCATGATTCCTCTAGGACCATTGTAAGTTGTCTTATGTGGGAATAATAACAGCTCATTGACTGAAGTTCAAATGGTGCGAATGTCTCTCATCGGTGGCAACCCCTTTTTGGCGTGGGGGGGGGGGCCACATTTTTCCTCTTTCCCGGGACGAATCAGCAAACCTCCTCAAGCAAAGGCCAAGCTAGTGAAGGAATTTCTGGACCGTCAAAAATTTGCTCCACCAAGCACAACGCCAAAATAAGCTCAGGCGCGTGAACTTGCCTCTTCCTGACTTCTGACCGGGACAGTAAAATTATCTTTCTTCTCTTTCGCCAATCCATAGGACCCAAAGTAATGTCCGACCGCTCCTTATCGAAGGTATAAGTGTTCCTAAAAGCCTCATGCTGCGTTTCTCTATCAAACTACAACGACATCCTCCAACAGAAGCTGAAGGCACCATCGGGACCACTTCACACCACACCTCGTAACATATTCATCCGATCGAAAAACTTCACAAGACACCTTTTACTAACTTTCCACCTCATTCCCCGTCCTAAGCCACGATAGCTGTATGGTTGAGGATGATCTCTGTTTTCAGCCCAACTTCTCTACCATGGTAGTAGACACCACATTCTCGCAACTCCTCCATCTTATTATCATACGACACGCCTTTTCCCTCACTAGTACACTTAGTGACAAAAAATATGCTTCTACGCCAGGTTCATATTCATTGCAGTAGATTAAAATCGTCTAAAATAACCAAAAAAAGGGGGGGGGGGGGTGGGGGGGACTCACCAGTAACTCAGTATAAATAATCCGTTTTGCTCCAGATCCGATCCTCTGGTTCATCAGAGTCATCATAGACTGGCTCCGCTTCAACAACGCACATATGACGGCGGACAATCAGAGACGAAGTGTCCTAGCCCTGACATTGAAACAAACGGCTTGACTGCAGCCCTCCCCTACTAGTGCCCGCCATACCTGCTCTCCCTTTGAAGCAGTGTTTAGAACTTGTACCCTAATTGCTCGGTGGTGTGGTGGTGTGAATTGCTGAAGAACTCCCCGCCGTAGATCCCGAAATCTTTGTCGGACCATCGATTTGGACTCTGGAGGTACTGCTCTTTCTGTACATGCAGCTTCACTCAACGCTAATCTGCACACATCCTCATATGTCCAATATTGCTAGCAATTGAATAACATCCGAAATTTCGTCCGAAGCTGTGCCAATATCGAAGAAAACCGGTTGCGCATATTCCTCCGTTAACATCACAACGCATCCGCAAATGATCAACCTCTCGGTTAATCCGCCACTGTCAAAATCTCGTTGCTAATGTGTGATATTCAAATAATGCTTGACTTAGATTAAATGCGTAGGCAAAAATGTTCGTCGGCAAGCAACTGTTTCATCTGATCCCACGATCCACATGCGACTTTTTTCTCAAGCACGTGTTTTTTAAACATGCTACACAAGATTGAGGCATGGTTCCAACCTGATAGCTACTAAGTGCTAACATTTTGCTCTCAGTAGATCTAATATCAAAGACCCTTATCTACTGTATGGACCAGCAAATCTAATAAACAGCATCCAAGATGAGTCGTACCTTCCAAACTAGGATCTCGATCTTCATTCCGAAAGTCGAAAAAGCGATCGATTTCTAGGTTGGCGTTATCCCCGATTCCGCCCTGGTTTCGACTCCAAAAGGGTTGACGTCCCCTCTTCATCATCGATGAGCGTCAGATTCCTCTGCTTGGATTGAACGCCCAATCTCGCTGCGCAAGTTGTCGTTCCAAATCCTGGATCGCCTTCTCTGTTCTTCAATTTGCACGTCTCGCAGGGTCTCGTGACGCGGCTGCTCGTATGCTTCAGAACGACTCCCATACCCCTGGCCACACGACCACGCCGTCCACCACGACCATGCGTCCACCACGACTACCGTGATCTGTTCAGCCACATCGATTCAAGGCACTAGGCCTCTGCTTACCAATTGATGCACGAAGTATACGCGATGGACATTTGCTAAAACAGGAGGAATACACGGAAAAACAGAGTGCGAGCTACAGAACCAGCAACGTGAGCCAAGTGACTTTCCTCACTGCTACGATCACGGCTGCCATGAAAGCCATGTCATGCCGATGAGAGCTGTCAACAATAATGGCCCCGAGGCGTGGTAATCTAGTTCCGCAATGTAGAATCGGTAACGTGACCCCAGAGGAGGACTACGACGGCAAGGATGGAGCTGTACATGCCAACATGTTGGAAATTACGAAAAGCTGAAACACTCGTGGTGCAACTGGTCACTGTTCCGGGGTGCCGATCATTGGAAGCATTATACCCAACGGGAAAGGTGAAGCCGGCAGCGAAAGTGACGGTGGCCACAAGCGTGGCCACTAGCAATCGAAGTGTAACCTGGTCCTTCATCATTGACGCGGGATGACTTGCTTGCGTTGGAACTTTGTTCTCTTGGTGGCCATGCGTCTCTACCTTTGCTTCGCGGTACACCAGAGGCAATTAAAAGTGCACGTCCGAGTAAATGCGAAAGTAAAAATCAGAGGATTAGTCAAATCAACCATGAGCAAAGTGGATTCAGTTAACAGGAAACCACAGCCTGCAACCAAAGCCACACTACCGGTGACTCATCCACGGACAAGCTCTCGGATTCCATGGCCACATCTAGGGCGGTGAGCTTGTGGTTGTTCCGAAGCTCCACGTCGGGAGTTGTGCTGCTCGTCAAAGAGAGCATAACTCGGCAATGGTTTTGCATCGATGCCAAATGGACGGTGTGTTTTCCACTGACATCTTTTGAATTCACCAGCTTTCTCTTCCGCCATGCCTCCCTCAGCACGCTAATGAAATCTCTTTGTTCCCAGCGGCTCTCCACGACAGAACGCTGACCCGCGAAGAAATCTCCGATTCCTCCCCACGTTGACTCTAACAATCCTCCCCTTCACGGCGACTCTTCGGCCATTGCTTGGCAAGCACTTAATCCCCTTAGGAGCTGATCTTTCCCCACCTTGGGCTAGATCTGGGCATTCACGGAGAGTGGAAGAATTTCCCTGCCTTGTAAACGATGCTGCTACAGTCGAGTCTTCATTGGGTCATCAAAAAGGCCTCGCAA
Source organism: Psidium friedrichsthalianum (assembly GCA_019149425.1). Classification (NCBI taxonomy): domain Eukaryota; kingdom Viridiplantae; phylum Streptophyta; class Magnoliopsida; order Myrtales; family Myrtaceae; genus Psidium; species Psidium friedrichsthalianum. The sequence goes on along the minus strand of JAGVVM010015625.1, from coordinate 12,373 downwards.
GTTACTTCGCGAGCTCCGAATCCAATGCTTTTCTCATATGTGTAGAGAATCAAGTGGATATCTTCACTTAAATAAAACTCTCTTTATTAGAAAATCACTCAATTTACACGACCCTCACAAGTACACACGATGGAGTCTCTCACTCACACCTCACTTGTTTGAACTTCTCACACCACACCCAACATATGGAGCACTACCTCCTATTTATAGCCTAGCCAACATTCTACACACTTCCACTATTACTTGCTCAACAAGTATAGAACATTCTAGATAGAACATTCTAGAAAGGCTAGTCTAGGAATGTAAAGAAGATTCTAGAACATGGAAGAGATACAAAGTTCTAGACTATCTAGGAAAATCATGAATGTTCTAGAAAGTTCTGGAAAAATCTAGAGAAGTCGGTGCTTCTCAATACTCCCCCTCACCGACTACTCTCTTAAGCGCAGACCTCGTGGTCACTCCAAGTTGCCTTCGAAACTCTTCGAACTTTGCAGCTCCAAGTCCTTTAGTGAAGATGTCTGCTACTTGATCATTTGTCTTGGCATACTCCATCTTTATCTCACCTTGCAACACCTTTTCCCGCAAAAAGTGATAATGTACTTCTACATGCTTGGTCCTTGCATGGAAGACTGGATTCTCTGCTAAGCTTATGGCTGATTGATTATCACAATACAATTGTGTCGGTAATCTATCGGCTGATGAAGATCCTCCATTAATTGTACCAACCATGCACACTCTTGAGCTGCCATTGCTGCTGCTCTATACTCAGCTTCTGTTGTAGATAGTGACACAGTTGGCTGTCTTTTACTGCACCATGACACCACTGCTGATCCAAGACTAAACATGTAACCAGTAGTCGATCGTCGGGTGTCACGATCTCCGGCAAAGTCAGCATCGCAATGGCCTACTATCTCACATGATGCTTCTTTCTTATATAAGAGCCCAAAGTCAAAAGTGCTCTTTACATACCTTAGAATGCGCTTGACTGCATCTAAGTGAGTCTTTCGTGGTTTCTCCATGAATCGGCTTGCTACTCCTACTGCAAAGGCAATGTCTGGCCGTGTTATGGTTAGGTAAATAAGGCTACCCACCAATTGCCTGTACATGGTTGAGTCTTCTAATTCTCGTCCTTCATCTACACATAGCTTTGTATTTCCATCCATTGGAGTAGATATAGGCTTGCAATCAAGCATTCCGAATTTTTCAAGGAGATCTCGTGCATACTTCTGCTGACATAGGAATAATCCTTCCTTGGTTTGCTCAACCTCGAGTCCTAGAAAATGTTTTAGTTCTCCAAGCTCCTTCATCTGAAATCGTACTGAGAGGTTGGCTCTAATTTGACATATCTCCTCTTCATCATCCCCAGTAATGATTAGATCATCTACATAGACCAATATTATTGCAAGCTTACCATTCTTTGCCTTCACAAACAAGCTTGAGTCTGCTGGTGCTACTGAATAATTACTTTGCACCAAGAATTTCTTCCCATACCATGCTCTCGGAGCTTGTTTTAATCCATAGAGAGCTTTCTTTAACTTGCAAACATAATCTGGGTAAGTCTTACTTTGAAGCCATCTGGCTGCTCCATATATATATCTCGATCTAGTTCTCCATGTAAGAAGGCATTTTTCACATCCATCTGCCATAACTTCCAAGACTTGCTTGCTGCAAGTGCTAGTAAAACTCGAACTGTAGTAACCTTTGCCACTGGGCTAAAGGTTTCTTCATAATCTAAGCCATACTTTTGAGAGAATCCTCGAGCAACTAAACGTGCCTTATATCTTTCTATTGACCCATCTGGTTGAGTTTTAAGTTTATAAACCCATTTACAAGATATAGGACGTACCTCTTTAGGCTTTGGCACCAAATCCCATGTCTCATTCTTCCTTAATGCTTGGATCTCTTCTTCCATGGCCTTTCTCCATTCTTCTTCATGTGAGGCTTCCTCATATGTAGATGGCTCAATTACTCCGGCATCTTCAGTTAACGCCGCATTTGCATATTTGGGATTTGATCTTCTTTTTCTTGTTGATCTCCTAAGTTGAGGTGCTTGCTCGTCATTTTCTTCCATCTGACTTGGTCGAAGCTCTTCTGACATTATCGAACGTACACCAGTTCGCCACGGACTCCTTGATTTTTCTGGTGATTGTGCTCTGACTTCTTCTTTTCTAGCTATGGGCTCATCTTCTTTTTCTTTAATCGAGTGGTCTTTAACAAGCTCCTCATTTTCTTTCATTCTTTCATGAACCTCTTCTTCAATTTGTTTTGAATTTGGTAATTCAGAAGCTTGTGGCGACCACCATGATGATAGTTCATCAAATACCACATTTCTGGAAGTGTAACACCTCCCTGTTGTAGGATCACAACACTTCCACCCTTTCCTTTGATTATCATAGCCCACAAATATGCAGCGAACCGCTTTCTTATCGAACTTGCTGCGTAAATGATCCGGCACAAATGCATAGCATACACATCCAAATACTCTGAAATGACTTACCGTGGGCTTGCGATTCCATAGCTTCTCATATGGTGACGTAAAGCCAAGCCTTGCTTGAGGTAGCCTATTGATCACGTGTGCTGCTGTCTTCATACATTCGGCCCAGAATCTAGGTGGAACACTCTTCGCATGTAACATGCTCCTGCAAGTCTCTGCCAAATGCCGATTCTTTCTTTCGGCAACTCCATTTTGTTGTGGTGTATTCGGACAGGTAAGCTGTCGACGTATCTTGCAATCTTGCAGATATTTTATAAACTCATTTGATGTATATTCTCCCCCATTGTCAGTACGTAAGCATATTATTTTCTTGCCTACTTCATTTTCCACTCTTTCTTTGAACTCTTTAAATTTATTTAATGCCTCAGATTTATCTTTCATAAAGTCAACCCAGACGTACCTGGAGAAGTCGTCAATAAATGTTATCATGTACTTCGATCCTCTGACTGATGGTTGCTTTACTGGTCCAAATACGTCTGAGTGGATGAGCTCAAGAGGCATCTTACTTTTGAATGTAGACTCCTCATATGGAAGCTGGTGTGCCTTCCCGTACTGGCATCCGGCACAGACGACATCTTCTTGAACTTCCAATTGAGGGAGCCCTTTTAGCATGCCTTTGTTAATCATCACCTTTAACTTATGGTAGCTTACATGCCCGAGCCGAGCATGCCATAAATCAGGCGTATCACTCTTTCGAGTTTTGTCTACATATGCCGTCTGTGCTGACATCACGTAGACAGACTCTAGTCGACGCCCTTCCATGATTGGTGTACCAGTAGATTTCAAATTGCGATACACCTTAACGTCTCTTGGACCGAACACCACATAATTGCCCGAGTCTGTGAGTTGTGACACGGACAATAGATTTTTCTTCATTCCTGGTACGTGATAGACGTTTTTCAGTTCAACCTGATGTGAACTGAATCGGGGTGTTATCACCGTTTGGCCAACATGGGTAATCGGCAACTTTGAGTTGTCTGCAGTGACAACTACTCGTCCTCCGGTGTACTCAAACATGTTTGACAACTTTCCTTCATCTCCGGTCATATGATTTGAACACCCAGAATCAACTATCCAATCACTATCATAATTGATCAATTTATCACTTACCGTGATGAGGGCCGTCGCATCTTCTACTCAGTGATGGAGCATGCTGCGAGCTCTTGTTGTTCCTCTATAGCAAGGGATGCTTGGAAATCCCACTCCTCTTCACTATCATCCTCCTTAGATGCCGCAACATTTCCTTCAACTCTTTTGAGTCGACAATCTCTGGCAAAGTGGCCTATTTTGCCGCAATTGTAACACCTTTCGTTACGCCTTCTATTGCTCTTTTCTTCATTGTCATCTTTGTCATGATCTCGACGAGCTCCCCCTAGCCGAGAGCTTGTCCCTCTTGGTTGCCTTTTCCATTCTCCATGACTTTTCCTCTGTTTACCATCTCTAATGCCAGCATTATTTCTCCTTTGGCCCTTGAACCCTCTTTTAGTACTAAAGAGGGCATTTTCATCCTCTTTAAGCGAGACCTTAGACATTTGTCTATCTAAAGCCTCTTGGTTGGCCAATATATTCTCCAACTCGGTCAGAGTTGGCTCGTTTGCCCATCCACGAGTGGCCGTAACAATACCATTATACTCCGGCCTTAACCCATGAACAATAATTCTTCTCATCCTTGTCTCGGAGATGGCATTCTGAGGATCTAATTTTGAAATTTCTTCACAAATAGATTTAACTTTGGAGAAGTATTGACTCACCGTCATATTATGTTGCGACACTGACAATAGCTCGTTCTCCAACCTTTGTAACTTGGCATCATTCGTCCTCGCAAACAATGCCGCCAAGTTGTCCCATGCCTCCTTTGGGGTCTTTGCACTCTTGATGTGCTGCAACAACTCATCTTCAACAGTTACAGCAAGAACGTAGAGAGCCTTACCAGCTTTGATGTTCCATTTTCTCAATTCGGCATCATTCATGGGTGGTGTGGTGTTGCCGCCACCAATAATATCCCACAAGTCTTGGCCCAGCAAGTAATACTGCATACGGGTACTCCAATTGTTATAGTTGGAGCTATTGAGCTTCTCGACGCCGTTCACCGAACTTGAGAAATCCGCCATCTGACTTGGATATAATGCCCGGCACTACTCCAAGTAAACTTGGTCCTCGACCAATCAATCACAGTCCCTGACTGTACACTGGCAGAATTTCGGCGTACTCCGGTCCCTGACCGTCGGCTCACGCACGATGGTTCCTGACCACTTGTCTTTGCGTATCACACTCTGGATATGGTCCCCGGCTCCTGGGCTCTGATACCACTTGTTGAGAATCAAGTGGATATCTTCACTTAAATAAAACTCTCTTTATTAGAAAATCACTCAATTTACACGACCCTCACAAGTACACACGATGGACTCTCTCACTCACTCACACACCACTTGTTTGAACTTCTCACACCACACCCAAATATGGAGCACTAGCTCCTATTTATAGCCTAGCCAACTTTCTACACACTTCCACTATTACTTGCTCAACAAGTATAGAACATTCTAGATAGAACGTTCTAGAAAGCTAGTCTAGGAATATAAAGAAGATTCTAGAACATGGAAGAGATACAAAGTTCTAGACTATCTAGGAAAATCATGAATGTTCTAGAAAGTTCTGGAAAATCTAGAGGAGTCGGTGCTTCTCAATTTTCGTCTTGTTCGCTCGAGTTTGTCGAGTTCTCCAAGATCTGTTCAATTTGGCAAAAAGGGTGAGCATTGAAACGGAAGCAAAGATTCACGGCAAGAGCTACAGCGGGTGACAGCAGCGTGTGGGCGACCATTTACAAGTGAATAAAGTGATCTTACAAAGCTATAGGTCATGAATAAAAAATGGACTACGTTAAAACCCATATTTGAATAGACTTTATGGACATAAACTCACATTTCACGGAAAATTCGAATGTATATTTGACCCAAATGAACAAAAGTGGGTCAAAGATCTATATTGACACCTCTGCTTCGATGATGTCTAAACGCAGGTTCTCAAAATTGGAGATTTGTTATGGACTATTAGGTAAATAAAATTATAATGACATCTTCCCGGTTCACAGCCTTGTATGGGTCTCTTGATAAGCCTTTTCCATTTTCCTCCTCCTGTTACTGTCTAGATTACTCTAACGCCCTTTCGATACCAATTTCATGTTGCATGCTTAATGATGCGTGACCCAGCATGATCAATTAGAAACAATACAGGAGGTTGATGAGAAAATATTGGGTATATGAGATATTCCAAGTCAGCAAAATAACACTCCAACCAGTTGAATGTGGTCATTCCTTATTTCCACAATTTCTGAGAATTTTTTGGAATTTTCTGAGACGATTTACCCATAAGGGGAAAAATCATCATTTGAACAAATAGGAAGGAAATCATCCAAAAATAGGATTAGCCAGTCGAAATGGCCCGTTCCTAGTTTATGAAATTTTTGAGAACTTTTTGGATCTTCCAGATATATTGCCCATAAAGGGGAAAAATTTTCATTTAGAAATATCAGGAAGACAATTCATCAAAAATAGATTGGCCAATCGAATGGCCTGTTTTCTAATTCTGAGATTTTTCTGAGTTTTCTGAATTTTTCAAGACAATTTACCTATGAGGGGCAAAATTGTCATTTTAAATATATCAGGAAGGCAATTCATCAAAAATAGGTTGACCAGTTAAAATGGCCCGTTTCCTAATTTTTGAGATTTTTTCTGAATTTTTCGAGACAATTTACCCATAAAGTTAAAATCGTATTTTAAAAAATCAGAAAGAAAATTCATCAAAAATAGGATCGACAGTCGACATGGCCCATTTCCTAATTTTTGAGATTTTTCGAAATTTTTGGGAATTTTTCGAGACAATTTACCTATAAAGGGAAAAATCATCATTATGGAAAAATCAGGAAGGAAATTATCAAAAATAGGATTGACCGTTGAAATGGCCCTTTTCCCTAATTTTTGAGATTTTTTCTGAATTTTTCGGAATATTTCAAGACAATTTACCCATAAGGGGCAAAATCACATTTTGAAAAATCAGGAAGGAAATTCATCAAAAATAGGATTGACCAATTGAAATGGCCTATTTCCTAATTTGTGAGATTTTTCTGAATTTTTCGAATTTTCTGGACATTAACCATAAGGGGCAAAATCGTCATTTTGGAAAAATCAGGAAGAAATTCATCAAAAATAGGATTGACCAGTCAAAATGGCCCCTTCCTAATTTTTGAGATTTTTCTGAATTTTTTGAAATTTTTCGAGACAATTTACCATAAGGGAAAAATGGTCATTTTGAAAAATCAGGAAGGAAATTCTTCAAAAATAGGATTGACCAATCGAAATGGCCCGTTTCCTATTTTTGAGATTTTCTAAATTTTTTCGAAATTTTCCGAGACAATTTACCCATAAGGGGCAAAATTGTCATTTTGAAAAGTTTGGAAAGACAACATTATCACAAGTACGTTCATTAGCTAAACGATCCATTTTCTGATTTTTGAGGCTTTTGAGTATTTTTGAATTTTTTTTGGAATTTTTATATTTTTTTTTCGGATTTTTTTTATGGCCCTAAAATGAACTGATGCCTAATGTGCATGTTCTAACCTGGAATGAAATCTAGTTCAATTATTAATATGAGTCTATCGCCATAATGCAATTTGACTGATCAATAAACATGCAATTGATGTGACATTAACGTAAATTATAATGTAACATGCAAAATAATGTGCTCTAGTTACATGGATAACATGGCATAATGAGGGAAATTGGAACATGACAAAAATATGTGACTAAATATATGAGCTACAAAATAACAATGAAATAAGATGACATGAAAAAACGTATGCTATAATATGGGACACGGATCAATGATAAATGCAAAACTGATGACATGAGAAGTTAAGTACAACAAACTATATGACATATCAAGGTATGCATTTTAACCTATGTGACGTGCATATAAAATAAAACACATTATCTAAATGCATGACATGGAATATTCTAAATTATTGATGCGTATGCACAAGATATTTTTGGTATTTCTTTTTAATGAATTTCAGAATTATTTTAATGAATTGAAACTATCCTAACAAAGATTATCCTAAATGTCTAGGAAAATATGCTGAACGATATGAAAATATTCAAAATAGAAAATAATACAACAAATTAAATTAGATAATATTGTATTACCTAATTCAAATGTCCGTTGACTCGTTTTGGTCCACCAGGCGTGGAAATCCTTGCGCCTGTTGATCTTCTTCTGAGCCCCCATTACACAACATCGGATGCCATTGCTGAGCCAACTTCTTTGCGAAGCAAAGGTGGGCCACTCCTAGTTGGAAAACATTTTAAGCTGACCAATCAGCTCATCATCCTTTGAGCTTTCCAAGACAAAGTCTATGAGAGATGGATCTTTGAAAGGTGAGTTCACATCATTCAAGCCCAACCATGAGCGATAATCATCAAACTCCCCTATAAGGAGTGAACAGAGACCCTTTAGTAGAGCAAAGTCTATCTCCCGATTTTCTCTTGGAATGCAAACAGAGGCAGCATCCCTAAGCCTTACTTTAAGTCTGCTGAAGTTGGTAGAACGGGGTTATCGGCGTCTTGGATGAGATGAGTTTTTTTTTTTTTTTTTTTACCATAATGCTTAGCCACAAGTGCAAGTGCCACGCCATGCACTTCAAAACTTTCTGCTGGAATGTTGCCAAGTGTGGCGCAAATAGATCCACCTGCTCAGTAGCTGTCATTCGCAGGAAGTCTCATTCATGAAGTCTTCACGGGTGATTCCCTACAATGCTGCTGCTCCACCTCTCAATCTCCTGAGAGATTCTCCTCTTTTTGTCCTTTCTTCGTCGAGAGCAGCTTCTCTGCTGCTTCCTCTTCCCAACGACGAGCTTCAGCACTGGCCTTGCCTCTTCCTTTCTCTTGGTCAGCTTGTAGTGACGCAAGATACCCATCATCCTGTTCTTCCCTCATTAAGCGCTAGGCTTCAAGAGAGGTTCATGGAGGTCGAGGTGGTCGTCGAGGATAAAGACCCTTCGCTCCTTTTGCTTTATCAGGTAGATTCAGGTCTCCAGCTGTGATCAGGAATATAAAACCTTCCCAATCTCCTTGTATAGCATCCCGGCTAACATTCTTTTCCTTCTTTTTAGGTTTATTCGCAACTGTTTTCATGGCCTCCTTTCTTAAACTGTCATTCAGGAGCCAATGCCTACGTAAATACCAAGTCCATTGAGGACCAACTTCCGCCAGTTTCCATCTTTGGAACATCGTCCAGACTTCTTAAGTCACAAAGCACAATGTGTAAAGAAGACCCGATTAGAGATAAAGCTGTGTAAACATAAGCACGATCTACGCCGGCAAGATTCAAATCTCCACACCTCTCCTCGAAACAAATCAAGTAAAACTTCCTTCAGATGCTTCAATTCTTCAAGGCTCTCCAAATCCTCCTCAAATAATGCCATAAAAGGTTTAGAACCCATCTACGGAGCCAGCTCTTATCACATACAAAAACTCCCATTGACTGGAAATTTTCAATCCAACTTCGACAAGGTCGTAGATGTGATGACCAGACATTCGCCTAGATGAGATTGTCTAGCCGCTTCTTGGAGTGGGAGCCAAACACAACACGCCACATCTGCTTTGAGAGAAGAACTCCAGGAAGTCTCCCCGCCACTCTCGAAGGGCCTGAGTTTGTCGTTCTTCGCGTGTGCCTCACGGAGCTCTCCTTCTTCAGATGATAGATTTCAGTCAACACGGAGTTTAGCAACCCGCTAGTCCTTCGTGCTTGCACATCAGTGTCTTCTCCCAGTGTCGACCAGCTTCGGAGCGTGCTTCTGGACTCCCATCGATTCTCCCTTTTGTGTCATTATGATTACTTGTGACGATGAGGAGCAGCAGCAGCAACAGTAGCCGGCAAGCAGCGATGCTGGGCCTTTACCTAGCGAGAGGTGGTCCACTTCTCCCACTTCATCTGGTTCCATCGTCCTCCCGTGTCAAGCCTTTTTATTTGATGAAGCCCCCCTTCCTCAGTTCTACTTGTGAATTCTTGTGTAAGTTCCCCTGCTTTCGAGCCACCAAGGTCATCATTGGCTCATGGCATGCCCTATTTTTTTTTTCCTTCACGATCTTGTGCCATTTCCCTCCTATGTATTCCCTTGCAACCTCCAAGCTGCCCCGTTCTCCGCCTGCGTATGCTTCCTCACGCACAACTTCGTGAAATTTTGCTCATTCAACCATCGACTTTGTGGTAAACCCATAGTGTTTCTGTGTGTTGTTTGTGTTGTGTGCTCCTTTCATGCGAAACTGACAGTTGGTGTCATTGGTCCATCCAAGGAAAAGCATTCGTCTCAGCACTAATCACTCTCCTCCATCAACACTTCACATTCTACTGATCTCCCGTCTTTGACTTTACCGTTAATGACATCGTACCACCATCAACAAGAAGCATGTCACCCACTTCCCATCATTAACAAATCATCATAATTAACACTGACACGGTCCGCCATTCCAGCATGAAGCGGGCCCACTCCGGCAACCACTCATCCGGGAACATGAACTTCATGAGCCCAAGCCGATCGACGGCGAAAATCAAGCTCAAGGGGCGCCATTTGAGGCAAAGAGGCCGAAAACCCGGGAGGCGAGGTCGGGTCGTTGGAATCGAGGATGGTGTTGATCCAACCGTGCCGGCTTCTTGATAGGAGCACAGCTTCGCTACCAAGGTCCAAGGAGATGCCACAGTCACCTCTATCTCTGGACCTCAGCCGTGAAATCCCCCCTTTGACAGATTGCGGCCGCCACCCCCCTTCCTCCCTCATGGCTCCTTCTCTTTCTTTCTTTTTCTCATGTGCCGACACTATTACTCCCTCTTTCGGTGCTTGGAATCTCTTGGTGGAGAAAAAATTTTCTCCTTTGGACGCACCTACCAGACCCCCGCTCCACCTCCCTCTTTATCTTTGTTTTTTTTCTGAAACTTTCCTCCAAAAATCCCACCCAGATTATCCTTTCTCCTAGGGTGAAAAGGGATTTCAGGTCCACCAACAATTTCCACAGCAACGACGCTAGCCAGCTGGCAGAAATCACATAGTGATGATAAGGAACTAATCCTTGATGGGCTGCAAGAGTCTGACGGCAATTGTCGAGCTCGTCGTTGGCCCCGTGACCGAGCTCCGCCGAATACTTCATGGTCCCAAACGGATCTCCAGTCTTCGTTTACATCAAAATCAGCAGAGGCCCGCAATAATACGGGCATGAGTGGAGCGCCGTTCTCCCTCACCAATGAGGCCTCTCGGCTTCCTTTTGCATTTCTCAAAGCCTTCTGTACTTCTCACTCACAGTCGGATAGGACTTCCTCATGATCGATGAGCTTGAATCGAGAAATGGCCAAGGGCAAAAACCTAGCTGATCCTCGCTATGGAGCTTGGCAGAACGAGAGAGAGCGGCACCCGCTAATTGACAAATTCAATTCGAAAAATTGACGCAATAATAAAATCCACCCTCAGGTCATTGAAAATTTGGACTATTAGAGGACAATGTCCCCACAAAACTCGAGAAATGCCAAAAATCGAAAATTACGAGCTAAAAAATGAATTTTCGTTTCTATAATTTAATTTAAATTTTTTTAATTTTTTTTTATTTAATCTGAAAATGAGATTAACGAGTATTTCCAATTCAGATTAATATTTTTGCAAGAATTTTCTTGCCAAAATGAGATACAAGGAAAAAAAAATACTGTTATCTTTTTTTATTTTTGTTGCCTCAATGCTATTATTTTATTTAAACATTTTCCCCATTTCTGAAAAATATTAAAAATGCAAAAAATATAGAAAAATTATTTTTGTTCAAAATGATTGCCTAGGGTTGGCCAGGCTTCCAAAGTTTATTTTTCAATTTTCCGATTTCTCATGTTTCTTGTTTTTCTATAATTTTTGAATAAAATGCTGACAATACAAAAATATGAAATCATTTTTTGGTCAAAAATTATTTCCTTTGCTTGGCCAACAGGGCTCCCAAGTTGATTTGTTATTTGTATAAATTTTTAATAATGGATTTTCTATTAATTTTCGAAAATAAATGCCGAAAATACTGAATATATGAAAAATCTTTTTTGGTCAAAATTGGTTCCCTAGGCTTGGTACCGTTCTCCAAAGTTTATTTTTTAATTTTATGATTTTTATGGATTTTCTATTAATTTTTAAAGATAAAATGTGATTAAATCAGTGTCAACAGCTACCTCTCTTTGAAAGTAAGTTCGGTATCGGTTCCTTTTAAAGAGGATATGACACTGAAATCTAATTGACTCAATCTACAATACAAGATTCATGACAATTGATCTCCTAATATACCTCTCTATGTAGTTCTAATCCAGTTCGGGTTTTGAAAAAGCTCTGATAAAAGTGAGGGAGCGGTGGAGGGGAGAGTGTTACCTAGCCTTTCCTGCCCGGTCGCATGGCTGTTTTTTTTTTGCTTTGATGAATGCTCTTTGAGCAGGGCACCCAAGATTCATTCTAATGATACTCCGGGAGGTTGAGATTTATCTGTTGTTGACACTTGATTTTTTTTCAATCACCTTTTCCTTTTTAAATTCATAAAACATCTATAAAAATTAATTAATTAAAAATTCTCAACTTTTGGGACCTTGGCTAAGCTAGGAACCATTTTGACAAAAAACTGATTTTCCATATTTTCAGTATTTTTTCGGTATTTTTTTATTTTTGAAATTAATAGAAAATTCAAAAAAATTCATAAAAATTGAAAATCACTTTTGATGTACTTGCCTGGCCTAAGGAGCCAATTTTTGAGCAAAAAAATATTTTCCATATTTTTGTTTTTTTAATATTTTTCAAAATTAGGAAAATTAGGAACAAAA
>JAGVVM010015622.1:0-14290 GCA_019149425.1 Psidium friedrichsthalianum | reverse complement strand
AGGTATCTAACTATTAGAAGATTCATCCTACATAACTAATATACCAACTGCCATTACTGACATTGCTGCATCCATTATTGCTCCATTAACATCATTGTTTTCCATCTACAATCAATAATAAGAATTTTCACTTCTTAATCTCAGACCAAGTCAAGACATATGTTTTATCTCAAAGATAAACCCAACAATAAACATTAGTATGCAGATCCAAACCATCGCAAAGTTTGGTTTATCTGCAAGCGATAGCTAATTTATATCAATTAACACAACATGACCGTATTTCACTTTATGTTTTTCCATGTAGGGTCAATGACAAGCACAAACATGACAATCATCCCAAAACAAATTTTCGTTTTATGTACTAATTCTATGTACTTGTCCTGAGCAGGGGTAGAGGTACAGATTTAAGCCATTGTAAGTAGTGACTACTGCTAATATTTGCAAACATAGATGTGTAGAACTTCACTTCGTGGCTTGAATAACATCCACTGAATTTGGAATAGCATGAAGAATATTACAGAATAAGTCATTGAAACATAAAAGATGCAACAAGCAGAACATAAGAAAATTACTTAAATATAATTGAATGCATGACCCCTTTGAAACCTCTAACTCGCTGATGCAAGAGTATAGGAGAATATTATCTATTTTCTTGAGTTATTGCTTGCGGTAATTATAGTAGATCACTAATTTTGGTCTTTGGAGTCCTTTTGGGAATTTACTTAAAAGTCCTAGCTCTATTAGGTTTAATTCCTTGAGTAGAAGTCCTGTGAATAAAAGGATTCTATGCCAATTTATTGGTCTTGAAGAGTTGTTTCTAGATTTGTCTTTTCCTTGGCCATGAAGTCCAGAAGACAACCTTTTACTTTGTTTGTTTCCTTAGGAATTGTTTCTATTTGCTCTTGGTTTAGAGTACATTGTAATGGTTTTCCCTACATCACTTGTCATACCTATTCCCAAATTCTTAGGCTAAGTTTGAATATGGAATTTTTGAGTTTCCAGAGTGCATCTTCATATGCTGATGAGAGGTTATTCGTATCTTTTCTGGAACCTACATCTGAATGCTTTTCAACATATTCTCTTAGGTTCACTTTGCTCAAAATCACCACCTTCTTTTATTCCTTTTTCTAACTCCTTATCTCAAAATAGTACCCAAATAAATACACAGCCATGGTTTTCTTTCCTTCTTGACATTTTAACAAGCTCCTTTCATGCTTTTAACAATATGGATAGCATAGTTCATCAAACTATGAAACACCAACCGAATTGACTCATATTATTTCATCGAAGCACATATCGCTGAAAATGTCAAACATATTAGCTAAAAATTGAGCAAAAAGGACAAGCATTATATATATTACCTTATATCTCTTGTGGTAGGGTAGAATCTCCAATCAAGCTTGATTACTCTAGGATCTACTAAAATTTTGAAGATGATTTTTAAGATTTCACTTGAAGAAGATGAACAAAATGAGAATCATCAAATTTTTAGAGGTTATTTTTAAATCGGAGAGGGGAGAGAACCTGGAGTTGTGTTGAAGAAGAACTAGCTTCAATGGTGAAGATGAAGAGCATCAGTGAAGAAGAGTCGGACCTTCAACGACGAAGAAGGTGAGCGTCGACGAAGAGAATAAAAAAAATGGTGGAATGAAAGAGTGTCGTACATCAATGAAGCAAGAGAGTGAGAATGGGGAAAGTGTTTTCACCTTCTTATTTTGTGAAATTCACTTTCCTAATTTAAGGATAAAGTTTTTGTTGACCGGAAAGTGCTTTCCGTTGACTAGATCATTTTTTACGAACCAAACAGACGAAAGTCTGGAAAACACTTTCCAAAAATGGTTTTCCCACAAACAAACATGCCCTTAGAATGCAAAGCTTTAGGCAGCCCCTTCCACTACCTATGCCCTCTATTAAACCCCCTTCCTCCCCCCCCCCCCCCCCACCCCCCCACACACACACACACTCTCTTCATTTTCCTCTCTTGATTTTTGATGGATAGCCCTCCCTGCTCAGTTTTCTCTACTCGACCCTGTCTTCTTGATTTTCTATGCATGCCCGAGAAGAAATTCTTCATTTGACCTTGTCCGAAAAATGAATTGAGCTCCATTTTTTTTTTCATGCGACCGCAAGATTGGGTAATACTTGGATTTGGAGGCTGATCGTCTAGAAATTTGATGGAAATTCATGGATTTGAGTTGGACAGAGGCTGGTCGGTGGAGAACTTGTTTGTTCAGCCTTGATTTGAGCTCCACTCCACTTTGTTGTTGACCACTAGGCGAGTAAATTCTACCTCTCCTACCCTCTCTTGCCTCACTGTATGTGTCCTTAGTTATGGGTTGTATGGGTCGATGGGAAGTGAGATTTTTGTCTTTGAGTCTGAATTGAAAGTGAGTTGAAGTGGAATATTGAGCAAGGGTTGCAGGTAATTGCTAATTATACTTGATTTTCGACACGAAAGTCTTGAATTAGAGATGGAGCTCAAGCTGAGTTACATATTTATCATCCTAAATTAGATAATTATCGTGAATGAGGAGTCAGCCGAGAACGAATCAATTAGACGGGATCAATGAGAAATCATGTATGGAAAGGCGAGGTAGACTTTGAAAGGGGCTTGGACGACTGCAATGCTAATTTCAATGGCTGAACGTTGTTGGTACCATAAGGATGTGACTATATGACACCAAGTTTGTAGTCGATTGTATTCGATAAGCGATGGATGATAGAATAGCCTGTACGAGATAGTTCGAAGAGGATGGTTAAATGTGCAAAGGGGCCAATGAAGTTTTGCACTACTTATCTCGTGAGTAGAATGTCATTCTCTAAATTTGATGTGCTGGATTTGAGCTAAATTGTTATGAAGGGAAGGTAGTAGTAAATATTCAAGATGAATTTGAGTGTCGTGGAGGTCTAGTTGCAAAAAGTCGTTGATCCGACTTGACTTTCTTTGAGGATGATGGTTGCTGAATTCTGATTGTTTTGTTGTGTGATTCAGTGAACTAAGGGACAATGATCAATTAACTAGATTTCGGTTACTCATATCTAGCCAAATGGGAAATTTGACATGTTTGCTTGGTGATGGGAGATATGCTAGAATCTTTTTGAGTTTCCACACTTTTGCTTTGTCAGCTATCTTCGTTGACCATGGGAGAGCGGTGGAATGATGGTAAATTGAATGGATCTTGGCTAGCTCATACATGGCGGTATATAATATCCAATGTAATTGCTTAGTGATTGACATTCCTGATAGCCGATAGGTTAGATGATTTACTCGCGAAGCCCTTAAGCTCACTCTCGTGGATCTAACCATTTTATAGGTCTAGCTAGCGAGTAAAATGGTAGAGAAGATTAGTGAACGTGCTATGGTTGCAGAGTTGGATAGTGGTGCGATTAGAACTTTAGAGTAGACGTTTCTTTATAAACCTTTCGGTAAAGGAACTTTAGGACACCCTTGGGGAAATGCACCTTATTGCGGACCGACTATGAGGGTGGATATATAAAAGTGGAACCAAGAATAATTTAACTATAGCTAAGAGATATATAAATGTATACTTATATCTTCATGCCGGCTATATATTTAAGATGTTAAGAAACTAATAGTGGATATATGTTTGTGTAATGGAACTACTACGTTCTGTGAATATATCATGCTTAGTGGATTGCGCATGTATAATGCAATGTATGAATTAGGTATTTGTTTACATTCTCATGAAACATGGCATGCACATGGTGAAAGGGTTGAGGGCCCTGAAAAGAAATGTGATTAGTTCCGTAAGGGAGACAAGATGCCTTAGTTGGTGGCACCAAGAGGACAATGTGGTATACAGCATGAAGCCTTAGAGTGAGGAACTCATTGCGGAGAGTTGCCATGAAGGTCGATGGTAAAGTCGAAAAAGGTACTAATGTTACGAGTTGGTAATTGGACTCGGGTGTAATAATGATAAGCAATATGCATGGAAGTGCATGCATTCATTCATGTGCATTGTATAAAGTTCATTTGATACTCGGTTATGTATGAAATTCTAATCGTTGCCTTGTTTTGATAGTTGAATAATTAGTTAGCCATGGAATCGAATGGTATGGTGAATTAAGTGAGCGTCAGAGTGATTGAATTTACTCGCTAAGTTTACTTACACTTGCTGTATTCGTGGTTTTAAGATTGGGTTTCATTCCTATTTCCTCAAGTTCCCGTTACAGCCTTCCTATAGAGTTAGGTACCGGCATCCCCATTCCCCATGACTTCTTCGATGGGACTGACGATGGCAACGATGCAAAAGGAGGAGCAACCAGTGGAGGGTCGGCCACAGTGGTAGCCTAGGCGGGGATAGAATGGTGAAGAGATATTTTGAAAGACTACAATCTTAGAGTTGATGTTTGTGGCATTTTGGACCTATAGATAGCTAGGAATCGATTGGCGTGTACATAGTAGGGGTTAGGTGACTTCTATGACCCCCAGGTAAACATCCTCAAGTTACGTCGACTAATGTTACTATGCGAACTTATGTTTGTGTATATATCAAAAGTGGCATGGTTGTTTAAGTCTCTTGTTATTAACTTGCCATATTTCCTCTCATATCATGGTTGAAACCTTTTGCTACATGAAAATAATTACTTATATAATGAGAACAATTAGATTTGACGGCCTGGGCATCACGGCTCTAGTGGTAGCACCTAGAGCAGGGATTCTATTGGTTCGATTTTCTTCAAGCATACGTCCACTTCTTCATCTTGACAGCCAATCTTCTAAATTTCACTAGTGAATATCTCAGAAGTTACAACATAATGACGATCCTGAGTTAATAGACTTCCCATCTAACACTCTTTCACTTGGATGAGAACCTCTAAGTATTACAGTGTTTGTATCAAGAATACATGAAGGATGTGAAGCTCTCTTGATCTTGGAATTTGAGATCTTACTCTCTAGCACGCACACTCTTCAACCTTGAGATATTCTTTGATACTCCTCTACCTCCAACTACCCATTGCAAGGCATCCAAGGATCTCTCTCCAAGGATCCTCATTTGGACGAGACTACATCAAAAAGATCTTGTAGCCGTTGAGGTCAAAAAGGAAATAATCTCCCTTTGGATCAAATCGCCCATACAATCATGATCATGGGTTTCCTTAGATAGATTACTTTATTATGTGAGTCATCCTCGTCTTCCTTACTCCACGTCCTTGATTGAGAATCTCTAAGAATGATCCAGCTTGATTTGCTTGCCATTGTGTTTATATATAATCTTAATTAAATCATCTCGAATACATCTCGTGATATTATGATTGTTGCATGTGAAATAGTCCCTCGGAGCTTGAGCTACGTAACAACATCTGAGCTCCTCGCTTAATGTTCAGGCTCCTCGAACAACGTCTGAGCTCCTTTAGCAGTGTTTGAGACCTTCAGATGCAATATCCAAAACTTCACTTGAGTTTCAATCTTCTAGTCCCTCCAAGCATATTGGCAATCATGGCTTTACCTCGCTGTTCACCTATCCAAGATCTCTCCCGGCTTTATCAAAATTCTCATTCTAGTTGTTCACCTTATACTCAGGAACCTGCAGCTTGTAGACACCTCTGCGTGGAATTTCTTGTTCATAGTTGATAGAGAACTCATAATGTCATTGAGACGTTCTGTTAAGACAACATATGCATAATGGCTTATGGATCTTTACCTGGTTCTACTCAACCAATTCAACATAGTAATAGCCTTTGATTTATTTTGTCATCTTCAAAACATCATAAGAGATTTTTCCTAACAATTGTTAACTTGAAAAGACTGTATTAAAGATATAAAAGGGGTTCCTAATATGACATTTAAAACCTTTGACTAGGAGAAAAGATGTTTTTAAAGAAATATTGCCTTTTGATATCAGAGCTTCTGGTAAATTTGCATTGAATCCTAAGTTTATCACCTGATGTAGATTTCAGAGACTTAGTAGTTTTATCAAAGTCTTTTGTGGCTGTTAGGCCTTCTCTTATGCAATTTAAATCATCTCTAGTATCAAAAAGTGTAGCAGTATTTAAAATAAATTCATTATTAATATGAATAGAAATATCAATTATCCATTTTTTGGACGTTACTTCTGAAAGCATCAAAAGGAAATTGCTATTTGGTTGAGAATTAGGTAAGTCCTCTTTTTCTTTTCCTTTTAAAATTCTAGACTTGACTTTTAGAATTTCTTTCTGAAGTTCTATTTGTGTTATCCTAAGATTTTGTATTTCAATCTTTTGTTGAGCAACTTCATATTGAATATCAGTAAGGATGGTAGGTCTATTTTGTTTCTTTTTTCCTTTGTTCAAAATTTCATTAAGATTATAAGGTTTATCAAACCGAAAGGAAATATTCGAAGGCTGAAATCTATGCAAAATCTTTTCTTTTTCTTCAAGTTCATTTATTTGGTCTACTGTTTCTAAAATGATTTTTTCTTCTGTTAAAACATTTTTTTCTTTAGAAGATTCTAACTCTGGGTTAGAAGTTTCAATCTCATTGACCTGTAGGCCATCTTCTTCTTCTATTGAAAATTCTGAAGATGTTTCTTCTTCGGATTCTATCATTATGTTATTTAATTGATTTATGATTTCTTCATCTATATTTAATTCATTAATTTTTTTTATTTAATCTACAATATTTTCTAGTTTGACCCTTTTTCTCGCAATTGTAGCAAACAAAATCAGTTTTCTTTGCTATGTCTTGCTTAGGACTTTCTTTTTTATGAAAATTGTTTTTCGGCTTGTTAAACTTTCTAAACCTTTTCTTTGTTTTATCTTTTATTTTAGGAGGGCATTTGCCAGAACATTTTGATTTTAAAGGTTTTATATATGAAGGGTCATATTGGGCACAAAAATCTCCTAATCCTTTGTGTGTAGGAGATTTTTCTTTTTTAATCTGTTTTTGTAATTTGATACTATTGCAAAGTTGGGTTCCTCTCTTATAAATATAAGAAACAAGTTCTCCGTATGAAATTATTTTGCATGGAATTTGTTCTCCATGTTGTTCTCTTATCTTTTCTCTAACTTGGTTTCCTATTAAATGGGTAGGCCAGCTAAGAATTTCTCTTTCCAAAATGGTTGGTTACAATCTATTCTAAGAAGAACTCTTTGAAGGAATATATCTTTATATTCTCTAAATTCTCCTAGAGATCTACATTTCATATTGGATAAAAGTCTTGGTTTTGGTCACAAATGACTGAAGGATCTCCTATAAAATGTTGGGAGATGGAGTATATAAGGGTACTAATAGCATCTTGGACAGGTTGGCCATAATCATCAAATATGGTTTGACCATTATCACTAGCCTTAATTGCATTTAGGATAGAATCTCTTTGATTACTAGAGAGATAATTATCCCACCATCCTATTAATTGTCCAGAAAATCCTGCAATTAAAAGATATGCTTGTTGGACGGTGGTGTCTGGTGATGTCTTGTACATAGTAGTAAGCATTACCATTTGATTTAAAATATTTATCAAATTTTGTTCCAAGATACCATCTATGTTCCATTCATAGATAGCATCAGAAGAATTTATTTTGAATTCTTTGAAAAGATTCTTCTAGTATTAAATCTGGAGGTGAGGTTTGCGAGTAATATAATTTCTGAGGTTCTTTCCAAGATATTCTATTTAATTCGGGGACTATCTCTTCTTCATTTAAAACATGAATTTGGCTTTCTTGGATTATTGGTCTATCAACCTTTGGAGTTTCTAAAACTATTTCCAGGGAGTTTTTGCTTTCCTAATTTAATATTTCTTTTCTTTTTTTTCCAATGCTTTAGCAAATTCTTTGCTAAATATCTTTGGAAGTTCAAATGTTTTAAAAAGAGGGGTTTTTAGAGCTGTTGAATTGGAATTGGTATGAAATAGAGATATTTGAGTAGAAGTAGAAGGTTTAGAATTGGATATTTCAATCCTATCCAATTGCATTCCTATTGTATGAATATATTGGTTTGTGAAATTATTTTATTCAATTATCTTTGGATCCCTATGCCTTCTGATTTAGAAGATGTTTTAAAAGGAGAGGCTGTGATTTCTTTATCTCTATGATTTATTTTTAGTTTTTTAAGTAGGGGATGATTAGATTCTGTGACTTGGCCATCATCTAATTTCCCCTTATATAGCTTATCAAGGACAAATTTTTCTTTCATATTTAGAAAATGTTCTTCAAACCAATCAAAGAAGAAAACATGAGTTCCAAGCTGGTACATGAAATCATAGTATTTTTCCTTGATTTGCTTGGCCTGAATATTGAAATTATCAAAGAACCATTTCCTAATTTGAGTATTTTCTATGGAATTGAATTCTTCATTTAAAAGGATTCTATCAGGTTCAAATTCTTTATCCAGCATATTGAGTTCAAAATCATCATCTTCCATCTGGGAAGGAGTGGGTTCTGGTGATTCTAGTTCATGTCTTTCTTGTTGGTAGACAAGTTTAGATATTCCTAACTTAGAATCAATGCCTCTAAGGTTGGTGGGTGGAGGGGCACTAGGGTTTGGATGTCTTATATCAGAATTATGAGTACTACCTTGGCTGCTTACTGGCAAAGTAATGACAAGAGGTATGCTTGGATGAAGATCTACTGACCTTCTTGATGAAGAAGTATTAAATGAGGGATGAGATCTAAGATCAAAAAATCTCCTAGCAAATTGTATAGACTTTTCCCTAGGGATGTTGAGTGATATTAGTGGGATCGGTATTATGAACTATCTATTGAGAAACTTGGTTTTCTATTTCCCATTGCTCAAGGAGAACTACTTGATTCCAACTAATTGATTTTAGGAATATCGTATTTGATTTGAAATATTTGTTTGCAAAAGGAGCATTCCTCCTTTTGGACCCTCCCCAGGCGTAAATAGACATGTGTTTGTGTGTTTTTTGTCTTTTGATGAAATGTAAATATGGCATGCATGTACATAAGAGACTTCTTTAGGTGATATCAAATGGAAGAAGTACGTTGATATTAAGTGCGTTTCGTCTTGATAATACATGTTTAGAGTCTTGCTTTTGTCTTCTGCTTGCATTAAAAAGTAATGAAACCTAAAGAGCGAGTGTTAGTATGTGGCGCTCTAGGGCATCACACTTGGCAACTAGGCCGGGATTAGAGGTCAGGGTTGGACCCTGGCCGCCCATGCTTTGGCCCCTCAAGGCCAAGCCCCAAGCCTAGTACCCCAAGTGCTCGAGACCTGGTCCCCCACTTCAGTCCTAGGTCCATTAACGCTAGGTCGTAGACCTTAGGGCCGTGCCTTGATCCACGAGATTGGGCCCTCAACTCCGATAATTGTGTCTCCGTCCCCAACACTTGGACTCAAGTCCATTGAGGTTGTGCTTATGACCTTGACGACCATGCCCGAGTCCAGGTCCACTGTGCTCGAGCTCAAGTCCATCGAGGCGGGCTGGGGTAATGTTGATGCCCGTGCTCGAGACGCTAGGCCCTAGGTCCATCGAGATCAAGTTCGGACCTTGGCACTTGGGCGTGGGTCCACAGAGGCCAGGCTTCGAATCCTAGTTCCCCGTGCTCAAGCCTAGTCGTCAAGGATCCGGGCTTAAGCACCAAGGACTCAAGTGTGGCCTGGATGGACCTTGGCTGACCTCGATAGACCTAGTGCTAGTGCTGGGTTCCTTGGCTATCCATGCGGAAGTCAGTATCACCCTAACAATGTACGTCTGTTTAGGAAAAGCAACTTCCTTATCAAGTGATCGAAAATATTTTTGATTTTTTTTTCAAATTGCGGTCAATCTCCAAAATATGTTGTCATTTTTCTGAAAATGGCTTTCTAAAAGACATTTTCTAGAAATGTTACATTTTTCTTGAGACAAACCGAGCCTAAGTATCCCTCTAAAATGTCATATGAAGCTAAAGGATAAGTGCATAATAGTTCGTAAAAAATTAAAATTGTGCCATCATGGTTTGGTATCTATTTAATTAGTTAATTAAGGAATTTCATTAACTTCATCTGATTTAAATAACGAAAAATCCTAACGTGGCGTTAGCATTTATTATGTAGTAATAAATTGCGTATAAATGATGTCATGTACCAAATGTCTATGCCACAATCTATTGGACAGAGAATAAACTCCTTTGTCTGATTTTGTGTGCAAGACTCTAGGAAAAGACAAAATTTTACTATTTAATATGGGTTTCTACAGGATTGAGAGCACATGAGGTCCAATGATTTCTTATACGTGATGAACTCATGCCTCCCATACATTACATAGAATATGGCTTAAATAGCCAGCGATGAGATAATCATAATCATGATGGTTCATGGTGGTGCATTTACCCTAGATGATTTAGAGGACACATGTGATGAATGTGTTGAGGTGTTGCTAGATGAGTTTATGATTCTGTTCCCCATGAGTTGATGGCGACCATACCTCATTAATCGAAATGATTCATGACCATGGTTGAGCAGTTCTAGGGTGGTAGGCTCTAGACCTTGAACTTGAAACCTACCCCCATAGACCTCAGAAATAGACCCTTTCAAAATCTACACCGGAATTGGCTAATTCATTTTTTTTTTCACTTTTTTAATTCCTTGAAAGGATAAATTTTAGTAGAACATTTCCTTATTCATAAGAGGCAAACGCAACAACCACAAGATTTAAGATGCAAGGTAAAACTAAAAGGAGAGGATTAGGATATCTATAATAGTCGATTCCAAAAATTTGAAACTGGAAATTGGGCCAAAATCGGCTGGGTATTCTGGTTCTAGGGTCTTCCCTGAACGGGTTCTCAACACAAGTCCTAACCAGAGATGAGTATGGCTAGATTTATATAGGTGAGTTTTTACGTGGCAATCATACGTTATGGAATATTATGTCATCTGCTTGTATATGAATGAATAATTTTATGTTACACTAACAAGTTATTTTTGATTTACATATCCTCGTAGAAAGCTAAGGCATATACTTATCATTATTTGTATCAGCAAACATCTTTAGACTCATCATGAAGTCATGATCTCGTATTTGATACCGGGTCGAGTGGCAAGTCGATATTCTACTTTAGATTTAGAGATTTTATTTACTTAAATCCCACTCACCCCATTTATGTTAAAGATATGTAGATGAACCCATCCCCAAGGATGAGATTTGGGGTACCACTATCGTTCGAGTATGACTATCACTATGTATTCATAGCACAGGTGTATATAAAGTGCAGCTCTACAATTTGGATCGACATAGGGTTACCACAACTTACCGCTCTGTCTCTTGGTAAATTTATGCTAATGAAGAGTTGGAAGGACCTCTAAGATGGTTCGATAGTTTGTCCGGTTTTGACGATTGGGGTAGCGTGATGGTGCTGAAGTTATAGGCCACTAGGTAGGGTGGTAGTTTGAACATTGCACATGCAAGCCTTTGATTACATGATAGAACAAATATAGTGGTGCTAGGGCTACCCCCAGCCAGTTCCTAGGACAGATCAAATATATTATATTATATCTTGGACGTTTGTATTCATAAATATCGATGAGTAATGCTATTTGGAAGGTGCATATATATGTACTAACTAAATGTTGATACTGTGTGGGATGAGTTGTACTTAGATTATTATGCTTCTTAAATATGGTAAAATATATACATTGTATGAAACCCTAGCCTTCTCAAGCTTGAACTTCTTCTATGGCTAGGGTTTTCATTTTATTTCACCGACTCCTTTTATTTTTTGTTTATTTAATTTTCAAGAATTGTTGGGCTTTTTTATTTGTTTCCCTGATGGTTTATATGAGTGGGTTTATGTTACATCTAGGTGGGTTGGATATGAGTTATTTAAATTGTTTAGCAAATAAATTGGCCAATGCGAATTAAATGGGTGGATTTGAATCGAATCCATTATAATCCATCCAGTCTCAATCTAACCTGCCTATTTGCCACCTCTACGTGTAGCTTGGACTAAAAGTAACATCCATTGGTTCAAATTTTCTTCCATTGCTGATGTTTGACGCGATTTAGTTCTCGTCTGGGACGTTGAGGTGTCGCATCCCAAAGAAAAGTGTCTCCACTGGCATCTTTATTGTCATTTTCGACTCGGAGGATTTGTCATCCCACCTTATTCTATGCTATCCTTATCCATGTCCAGATAACCAAAGCTGCCAAAAATTTATCTACCCGATACACTCTCGCCGGCGGTACAATTTTTTGAGCTATTCGTATTTACCACAAACTTAAACTCCTAATAGTCGAAATACCTCCACAAGGAAGACTCATTGATGTCTAGGTGACCATCACCAAAGTCAGCTGAGAATGCTGAACCATCTTGGCGGGCTGACGACACACCTCCAGCAGCATTCGTGCAGTTCGATACCAAATCATCGGAAGCATTATTTGCAGGTTTGAAGTTGACTACCGCAGCTCGATTATTCGCGGTCTCTGGTTGTCCATGGTTCGAGGAAATAACGGGCATGTGCGGAGGCCCATCTACCGAATCGGTGGGAACATTAGGACGACTGTGGCCGATTACGCCATGGTTGGTCGTCTGCAGTTGCTGCTCCTGAGTCTCCCACAAGTCGAACATGTCCAGAGGCTGGGCATTAACTATCGGGTCATTGGAAGTGCCGGAGTGTTCGAAACAAATTGTGCCTTTCTCTGCTGTCTGCGGCTGTTGCTGCTTCTTTTCAGGCACAGGAATGCCGCCGCACACCCTCGGACGGTTTGCATTAGGGGCCTGGCCCCAAGGCTCGAGCAGCGCACAGCCGTTCGGTCAGTAGCAGGAGACAACTTTCATTACCTATCAAGCAAGGCGTTAATAGATCACATTTCCAAAACAAAGCAAAATTGGCGGAAAGATTCTCAAAGACCATACTCCCTTCTCTAACTTATGCAACACAAGCTTACGGGTGCAAGACACGAACTAATAAATATGTCGGATTTTACTAATAAATATGTCGAATATCAAAAATCCGATCCTTATCCTGTGCGGTGTTTGGGCAATCTTGGGATACATCTAGATGAAATAAATATGTCCGGATATTGCATCGCTGGCCAAGGTGAGAACCCCCATGAAGACAGCAGATTGTCGTCGCCTCCGACTACGACCGATTGCCATTGTCAGTGTTGCGACCTACTTTTACCTCTCCCAAGAGTCCGGTTAGTTTAGAGTTATTGTCCATCAGTCTAGGCATAGACTCTCTCAAGTCCCTATCTTGCGTGACGTCAGATTTCGTTTTACTGATTAACAATCTAAAATATTATTAGAAGTTGCCACTAGCCTATTGGAATCGGCTAGAAATCAATCGAGACATAAGAGTGTCATTTCAATTCCTACGCAACTAGAACTTTTAGGTCTGGGTACTTGTTTATGCTAATAGATAATTAGAGTCATTTTGGTACCTAACCAATTTATATTTCATAAGGTGATCACACATTTTGCATATCATTTTAGGCTTATCGAGTATTTAACTAGTGTTAGATGATTATGCATAATATTTTTCCATTATTTTGTGCAATTACCTATTTATCCTTAACTTATTATCTAGGAAATGATTAACGGGCAATTTATCAAAAGACAGTACTGTAATAAATACTCGATCAAGTAAAATATGCCAAATATAAATTGAAATGTACACATGTAAACCAAATCTATAATGGCAATATTTAACAAAAACGATTTCAATACATGGATCAGATACACAGTAATAAAACCGGATTGGACAGTGGTCTTTGATCATCACCAAGCTCCAATGGGCCACCACCTTCATGGGCAGCGTCCTTGATCGCTGTATTGGAATATCAATCTCATGTATCCAAGCATTTAAACACACGTATTCACTCAAAGTAGATAATCAGCAAGATCCAATCGATTAAAAGATAAAACGAGTGTCTTGAATTAAACTCTAGTTATTGTGTTAATTTACCTAATGAGACATACATCACAAATCAAATCAGTCATTCAAATATTCACATGCGAATTAAACATGAAAAGCAATCAATAATCAAACATATAAAAGCCTAATTAGACAATAGGCATATAGAGGCATTTTCCTACCCATTTCCTGTTTTTTCTCATTTTTCTGGAATTTTCTGGATTTGATCACATAATTAATCCGTAAATTATGAACTCGAGTCTAGACTCTCTCCGGCGACGAACTTCAACCATGGGAAGCACCGGAGAACGAACAGCTCCAGACTCGTACGTTCATCCAGGGATGGCGTTGGAAATCTGCTTTATCGATCCTGCTCTCTATCCTGGTTATTCGGCTCCTGTTCCACGAGGGCTTACTGTTGAGTCGCGCCTCATCCTCTCTCTCTCTCTCTCAGCTCCATCATCCACCGCGACCGTTTCGGCTGCCTCCAAAGCGGCG
>JAGVVM010015621.1:0-17228 GCA_019149425.1 Psidium friedrichsthalianum | reverse complement strand
GGCACATGATATCGAGTTGGACTTTATTGAATTATAGTTTTAGAGGCCTTTTTTTTCCCCCTTAAGTGTTCTAAGATGAGTATTGACTTCTAGCAAAATCCTACAATGCAGAAGGTTCCAAGTTCAAATTACTTTTTTTATTGTCTTAAATTCAAAGTTTACCGCATACTAAAAAGAAAGTGTGAGCGAGAATAAAAAAAAAAAAACAAAAAATTTAAAATATCACTTCATAACATGTCATATTATTAGTTTGAACTTGTGTTTTTTTAGAGCGGTTCGGGTGAGTGAGGGGGGTCCATTTCAATGGCTGGGTGGAGCTAGAGGCCATCCGATGCATGCTCGCTCTCACTCGGGAGCATTGCCATCAATCTCTGCTTCCAGGGGGGAGCTCCAGGCCCCGCATTGAAAATTTGCCACAACATTCAAACGTTTTTCGCGCATGGTTTCGGCTAAAGAGAGAACCTGCATCTGGTAAGTATTGGCAACAAATATTTTGAGCACGCTAACAAAGTAGGTATAAAGGTTACAAACATAATACCCTTCCAATATTTCTGCATGAATGCAGCTGGGAGTATGCAGAATCTGGAATCTTAGTGCTTCCTGAAGGAGCAAATGTGTGCATGATGACACGAGGCTGCTCAGTGCACGCGTCTGATGATTTGAGTCTCGGAGGGAGTGAATCGGCGAATCGATGGGGAAGACGCGGCGTCTTCGTCGCCCCCCGACCTACTTGCTGGTGTGGGCGGTTTGCCGTTACAGAAGGCGGCAAAGCAAAGACAGGCGTTTTGTGGACCTGACATGACCCGACTCGGTCCGATTTGTGGCAGCAATTCGACCCGAGTCAGATTAGCAAGCAGAACGAAGAAGGCTTTGACGCAAGAACTTTTGTGTTTTTGCTTCGGGGAATTGCTTTATTGAGATTGCCTTACCCCTTACCCTTACGCATCGTCCTTCACGTGCTGGCTGTTTACTATCTTATTACGGGTATCTTTACGCAAAATCAAATTCCCGAGCTGGAGAAAATTATTTAGAAATTTTAAATTTGTTGCGTTTTTGCCATTCAGCCTTAAATTTTTTAAATTTCGCCAATTGAGTCCTAAGATTTTTACATTTCGCCAATTGAGTCCATCTTGTAAACTTTCGCTGGTAAAGCTTTGGACTTAAACATCGGCCGTCCTATGTAGTACCAACCGATGCTGATGTGAATGTCATTAATAATATTTACTATATTTGCAAAATTTTCATAAATTTTTTAATAATTTTTTCTTATCTATGTTTTCTTTTTCTCCTTTTCCTTCTTTTTGGTTCAAAGGGCCGACGGGGGTTTGCCGACCCTAGGTGAGAGCGTCGCAGCCCTTGCTATAGCCAACGAGGGCTTCGTGGCCCTCTCCTAGGGTTGGCGAGGGTGGAAACCCTCACCTTAGTGGTCTTACCAGCCGTTGAACACAAGAAGTTAAAAAAAATGAAGAAAAGAAAATCCAAAAAATAATTAAAAAATCAAAATATATTATAATATTATTAAAAAATTATCTATGCCAATGCCGGTCGTTCTATGTGACGCTTTCGGCGTCCACGTAAGTAATTTTCGGGCCACAATTGACTGAACATGCTCAATCGATAAAACGAGTAAATATTTAGAACTCAATTGGTAAAATTAAATAGGTTTAGGATTAAATTGGCAAAAGTGCAATATATTAAGTACTTTTGGACAAATTTCCCTACTCGTATTGCATCGAAAAATGTTAACTTATGTCCATGGTTTGAGGAGGGTTTTTGGTCTCCACCATTGAGTTCTTCTCTAGATCTTCTAGTAATTCCTTCTTTAATTTCGACTTTCAGATGTAAATCGTGCCAGGGTCGCTACATGGAAAAGAAATTGCAATTTTTTTCAACTTTTTCATACTGTTAATTTTATAGAATACTGACTCTAACCATGTCCCTGTCATCGGTGTGTTCTGGGTCGGAGGAGCTGATGTCAAGAGCTTATCCGCCAAAGGAAGTTTGTAAAAAGAGGCAATAGAATGTGGATAAGAATCACTTAGAAAACAAACACATCAAAGGTCAAGCATAGAAGATGTTGAAAGGAGTAAGAGTTTATCTGTTGAACATAAGTTCGAAGCGCTTGATTAAACTCGAACTTTGTTATGAAACAAAACACCTACTCTTTTGTCATGAGTAGCATACTTTTCTATAGACCCGACAAGAGATCCGATGGTTTAGAGACCCGACCAAGGCACCACCAAGGCCAAAGGTCTAATTTGCTTGAGCTTGGGCAAGGACCTTCAAAGTCTGTTTGGTAACGTTCTGTTCCTCTAATTCTATTCTCCGGAATAAAAAAGTATTAAAAACATGTTTGGTAACGCAAATGATTCTGATTCTAATTTTATTCTCGGGAACAATTTTGGATCAAAAACAAGAAACAAAAAAATGTTGATTCTCCAAAAAAAGAACACTTTGAGGATAACAAAAACTAACAAAATCTTAGTCCTTTTAAAAAGATTAAATCCACGTGAACTTCTGAACTTTAAAAAAAATTAAAATTAGATTTGAAAATTTACTAACTACTAATTTTTTTAAACACATTTTTTAAAAAAATAAAATTTAAAAATAAACTTTAAGATTTTAACAAAAAAGTTAAAATTTTTAGGAAAGGGGGAAATTAAAAATATAAAAATTAAAAAAAAAATTGCATAAAATAAAAAAAATTAAAAAATAAAATGGGGGAATTTAAAAAGTGTATTTTTTTAAAAAATTTAAAAATTTAATTTTTTTAAAAAAGGATGAAATATTTTTAAAGAGAATTCTCGCCACTTAGCTATTTTTGGGAATAAAATTTTGTGTAGTTATCAGGCGCGTTTTTGTTCGAAACAGAAAATTTGCGCAGTTACCAAACACGTTTTCATTTTCTAAAAATAATCCAGGGAACAAATAAAAAAATGATTCTAATCAGAATCACTTTTTTTGGATGAAAATCATTGCCAAATAGGCCCTTACTTATTAAACATGACCTGTTAGTTGTATCTTTAGGTGATAATCTAATATGAGCAACAGTTAGACAAGGTGAGGGAGGGTGAGGGAGACAAGTGATAGAAAGAAGGAACGGATCGGAGAATGTGGTGGCGCAAGCTCGAAGGGCGGCCGCGATGCTGCCAGGGACAAGGATGACGTGATGTCAGCTTAGATGACGGTGGCGGGTGGTGGCGGAAGGATTGGGGTTCTTCGCTCGGGAGAGATGGTTTGTCTACTAGAGTGGAGGATGCAAAATGGTAAGCTTCCCTTCTTTGCACTGGAGACTCGATTCTCATATACAAATTCAAAGTTGAGGTTTTTATGATGGTATATATCAATGCTTGCTTCATTCATGGCTTATTTCACACTCCTTGACTTAGATCGAACATGACATATGGTTGCTTCCTTAATTCCATCAATTTTTCTAGGGGCTTGAATCACGGCGCTCTTATGCTTCCCGTGGGCTTCATTCATCATATGTCTAAGATTGCCAGCAAGTGAATTGGAAAAAAAAAATGAATGGACCATCGGATTTTCACATTGTGATAGCGTAGACACTCATTTGAACACGTCTAAGGAAGAAAATATTAAGGCTTAGCAATTTCAATGGCTGAAAAAAATAAGTTCCCTTGATACTTGACATCCCCGCTTTATGGTAATAGGAAAAATTATCAAAAAAAATCTTAAATCTATTTCACTTTGTCAATTCAGTCCCAAGCTTTTTAGTTTTGCCAATTGAGTTCTAAACCTTTTTCACGTTTTGCCAATTAAGTGCATCTGGCCAATTTTTATCGAAAATATTTGACGTGGACGTCGTTCGTCCTACGTGGCATGGCCGCGAACGATCGATGCTGACGTAAATAGTTTTAATAATGTTCACATATTATTCTACTTTTTTCGTTTTTCCTTTCTTACTTTTTTTTTTCGTTTATTTTTTTCCTTTTACCTTTTTTCCCTCAACCAACCACCGTCAGGCCTCATTCGCCAGCCTTGAGCGAGAGGATGCTCGGGCTCGGGCTGGCGAGGGCGGCACTTGTCGATCTGGCCCAAAGGATGCCCTTGCCTAAGGCTGGTGACCTCCATTGGTCATTGACCAGGTCGACGGTGGCCAGCAGAGGGAAAACGAGAAACAAAAAAAAATAAAAAAATAAAAAAATAAAAAAAATTGAAAAAAATAAAATATCATTAAAAATTATCAACGTCAATGTCAGGCGTGCTACGTAAAATGACCAACGTCCTACATCAACGATTTTTTTGCCAAAAATTGGGCGATGAACTCAATTAGCAAAATATCAAAAGGTTTATGATTCAATTACAAAATTAAAAAGTTAAATGATTGAATTGACAAGAGGCAATAATTTTATAATTGACAGGTAACTAGCTCAAAACAGATGGTCAGTACCTTAGCCCAGATAATGAGGCGGCTCAATGCACTCGTCTGATTGATTTGAAGTCTCGGAGTGAGTCGAATCGGAGAATCGACGGGGAAAATGCAGCAGTCTCAGCAGTCTTCGTTGCCAACCTTCTTGCTCAAGGGCGGTTTGTCCGTTAACAGGAAAGCAGCAAAGCAAAGGCAAGCGTTTATGGACCCGACCCGACCCGACCTGATTTGGTCCGACTTGTTGCAGCAATTCGACCCGAGTCCGACTTTGCAAGCCGAACGAAGAAGGCTTTGGACGCAGGAACCTTTTGTGTTACTTCTTCGGGAATTAGCTTATTGAAATTGCCTTATCTTACCCTAGCACGCCGTCCTTACGTGCCGGCTGCTTACTATCTTATTACGGGTATCTTACGCAAGATCGAACTTTCCGATGTTGAGAAAATTATTTAAAAATTTTAAATTTATTACGTTTTTGCTAATTCAGCCTAAATCTTTTAATTTTGTCAATTTAATTCTAAAGATTTTCTCATTTATCAATGAGTGCATCCGACATAGTTTTGGCAGAAAAGCACTGACCTGAACTCGGCTATCCTACTTAACATGACCGACGTTGATGTGAACACATTTAATAATATTTAACTATATTTGCAAAATTTTCCATTAATTTTTAGTAATTTTTCTTATCTTCTATTTTATTTTATTTTTTATTTTTCGTCTTTTTGGTTCAAAGGGCCGTCGTCGAGGGCTTCATGGCCCTCGCTGTACCGGTGAGGGCTTCTGTGGGCCCTTGCCTAGGGGCTGGTGGGGGTGGCCGACCCTCACCTACTTTGAACCAAAGAAGTTAAAAAAAATGAAAGAAAGGAAATCCAAAAAATAATAAAAATCAAAATTTATGATAATATATTAAAAAATTATTCACACCAATGGCGGTCGTTCTATGTGACACTTCAGTCGTCCACGTAAGCAATTTTCAGCCAAAATTGGTTGATCAGACTCAATCGACAAACGAGTAAATATTTAGAACTCAATTAGTAAAATTAAAAGATTTAGGATTAAGTTGGCAAAAGTTGCAATTTACTTAGTTTTGGATAAATTTCCCTACTTGGTCTCCACCATCGAGTTCCTTCTCTAGATCTTATAGTAATTCCTTGTTTATTTCGACTTTCAGATGTGAATTGTGCAAGGGTCGCTACAGGAAAAAGAAATTGCAATTTTTTCAACGTTTCATACTGTTAATTTTATGGAAATAATGACTCTAACCATGTCTTTGTCATTGGGTATGTTCTGAGGTAGGAGGAGGTGATGTCAAGAGCTTATCCGCCAAAGGAAGTTTGTCAAAGGAGGCAATAGACTGTGGATAAGAATCGCTTGGTAAACAAACATATCAAGGTCAAGCTTAGAAGATGTTGAAAGGAGTAAGAGTTTATCTGTTGAGCATCAGTTCAAAGCGCTTGATTAATCTCCAATTTAAGAATATTTTAATGGATTTTAGAATTTGTTATGAAGCAAAACACCTCTTCTTATGTCATGAGTGGGATATTTTTCTCTAGACCCGACTATAGATCCCATGGTTTAGAGACTCGACCAAGGCAAATGATCTAATTTGCTTAAGTTTGGATAGGGACATTTACTTGTTAAGCATGACTTGTCAGCCGTCTCTTTAAGTGATAATCTAATCCGAGCAACAAGTTAGATAGAGGGTGGGGGAGACAAGTGAGAGAAAGAGGGAATGGATCAGAGAATGTGGTGGTGCAAGTTCGAAGGGCGGCCACGATGTTGCCAGGGATGAGGATGACGTGATTTTGGCTCGGAGGCAGACGATGATGGCGGGTGGTGGTGGAAAGATGTGATTTAACATGGTCTATTCAACTAGGGGCCTGGTTAAGTCGTCTCGTTGATTAAACTGTGATTTAACACAAATCTTACTTGGGAGAGCTTCAACCATCAGAGTCTAAGCCCTTTCAACCTAATCTCTCAATAGGGGCTTCCAGGGATAGTTCGGTAATCTGGTGTCCAATCTAGGTGCACACCTTATTTTATGTGTCAGGGCCTACACTCTTTGCTCGTCTAATGGAAAGCAAATCCTTTTCTTCCCCACCTCTAGAGAATGCCCCGAATTTTACATCCTAAACTTTAGATGAAACGTTTTTAGGTCTTGCTTAGGACCCTCTTACATTCTTTGGACAGCCGCTATATTCTTCTAGGCACAACAGCTGCCTATACCCCCTTAGTTTTTTTTTCCGCCGGAGGGGCCCCTACAAGGCGGAGCGGCTCTGTCCAACTCGGCCTAGGGGTTTCCCCCTATCTTCATTGTTGGAGGAACCTTTTTAGGTCATGCTAAGGACCGAAGCATGACCTGTCAACCGTACCTTCAGGTGATAATCTAATTTGAGCAACAAGTTAGATAGAGGGCGAGGGAGACAAGTGAGAGAAACAAGGAACGGATCGGAGAATGTGGTGGCGCAAGCTCGAAGGGCGGACGTGATGCCGCCAAGGACAAGGATGACGTGATGTCGGCTCAGACGACAGTGGTGGGTGGTGGTGGAAAGATTGGGGTTTGCTCGTGAGAGATGGTTTGTCTACCAGAGTGCAGGATACAAAATGGTAAGCTTTTCTTCTTTTCACTAGAGATTGGTGGATTCTCATGTACAAATTCAAAGTTGAGGTTTTTTATGATGGCATATATCAATGCTTGCTTCATTCATGGCTTATTTCATTCTCCTTGACTTAGATCGAACATGACATATGGTTGTTTCCTTAATTCCATCAATTTTTCTAGGGGCTTGAATCACGGCACTCTTATGCTTCCCGTGGGCTTCATTCATCATATGTCTAAGATTGCCAGCAAGTGAATTGGAAAAAAAAATGAATGGACCATCGGATTTTCACATTTTGATAGCATAGTTACTTTTGTCACATGAATTTCATTTGAACATGTCTGAGGAAGAAAATATTAAGGCTTAGCGGTTTCAATGGCTTAAAAAAATAAGTTCACTTGATAATTTGACATCCCCGCTTTACAGGAACAGGAAAATTATCCAAAAAATGCTAAATTTATTTCACTTTTGTCAATTTGATCCTAAGCTTTTTAATTTTGCAAATGAGTTCTAAACCTTTTCGTATTTTGCCAATTAATCGCATCTGACTAATATTAATCGGAAATGGCTGACATGGACGTCATTCGTCCTACATGGCATGACCGAACGATTGGCGCTAACATAGATAATTTTTAATAATATTCACATATTTATTTTAATTTTTTCCTTTTTTCCTTTTTTTCGTTTGCTTTTTTCTTTTTCCCTTTTTCCCTCAGCCAATCACAGTCGAGCCTCATTCGCTAGCCTGGAGTGAGGGATGCCCGGGCTTAGGCTGACAAGGCTTGCACTCGCCAATCTAGCAAAAGGCTACCATCGCCTAAGGTTGGTGACCTCCACCGATCCTCAACCAGGTTGGACGGTGGCTAGCAGAGGGAAAACGAGAAACGAAAATAAAAATAAAAATAAAAAGTAAAAGTAAAGAAGGAAAATAGAAAAAATAAAAAAAATTGAAAAAATCAAAATATCATTAAAAACCGCCAACATCCATGTCAATGATTTCGGCCAAAATTAAGTGGATAAACTCAATTGACAAAACGTAAAAAGATTTATGATTTAATTGAAAAAACGTAAAAATATTTAGGACTCAATTATCAAAATTAAAATGTTTATGGATAAATTGATAATAGTGTAATAGATTTAGAATTTTGACCCAAAAAGAAAAATATTTAGAACTTTGTGGATAATTTTTCCCGAACGAGCACATCTGGTTTTTGGCGATTATGATCTTTGACAAGGAGGGGTTCGAGGACGCGATGAGATATTCATCGAGCAAATTTTATTTTTATAAAATCAATTGGGTATATGAAATGTCGAAACACTTTTTTTTTTTGGTGACATAATTTTTATGCAAAGAAAGTCACACGTGCGGTTGAAAACGGATGGGAAAATTCAAGTTTGCGTCAAAGATTCCTTCATAAATTCACGTTCACATGCACTCAACAAATAAAATAAAATCTTTTTAAAAAAGATGCCATTTACCTTGGCATTTCACACCCCCAATTCGGCTGGGACAGCTTGGTTCGGCAGGAGTCGCATCAAGCCATGCTAATTCGGCTTGCCCTGAGCCGCTTGGAATGAGCCTCTTCTGGCGGCTTGCTTCCAAATTCTCTACAAGCGTAAATGCATAAC
Source organism: Psidium friedrichsthalianum (assembly GCA_019149425.1). Classification (NCBI taxonomy): domain Eukaryota; kingdom Viridiplantae; phylum Streptophyta; class Magnoliopsida; order Myrtales; family Myrtaceae; genus Psidium; species Psidium friedrichsthalianum. The sequence continues at coordinate 8,612 of JAGVVM010015621.1, read as the reverse complement.
AGACAATGAAAATCAACCGTGGACTTTATTGAAAGAGTCTAACGGGAGGCTTTTGTTTTTTTTTAAGTGTCTAAGGTGAGCATTGACCTTATTTCGAATACATGAGTAGAAGGTTCTAAGTTCAAATTACTTTACATTTTATCTTAAATCAAAGTTTTTTTTTTTTGGGTCAAAATGATACTTTCATTCACGGTGGAAGACCCAAAAGATGGGCTTCGGTACAGAGTAAGTCCCATAGGGTTCGGGGGTGGCGAAAGAACCCAATTTTGGGGTAATTGCTTATTTCTATGAGATCTGGCTACCCAATCCGCTATCGTATTTAACTCTCTAGGGCAGTAGATTACCTTGACATTAGGAAAATTAACAAGAAAACTTTTGCATCTAATAATAGGGGAATGAGCCTCCCAGGATAAGTCTTGTGGGCTTTGAACAGCTTCAACTAAGGCCTCACAATCTGAAATCAAAGTTTAGTGTATGCTTAAAAAGAGAGTGTTGGAATATTTAAATATTAATTCTCATATTCATATCATTAATTTGAATTTGTAGAGCAGTTGGGTTGGGTCTATTTTTAATGTCGGATAGCGCTAGAGGCCATTCCTAAGGACCCCCCCCTCTCTCTCTCTCTCCCTTTAACTCTATAAGCCATCAAACTTGATTGTAGGAACTCATCGCTAGCAATTGGGTATGGTCCATTTTTGACTAACTTTGAGCATATGTTGGACGTACGGGTGGTTCGATGATAATTGAGACTGTAGGTAGATTGGTGCCAACATGAATGTCGATGGTTCAGGGCAGAGAGCGGTGGTGATTATAGGCTGGTTAAGTCATGACCTAAATAGCATCGAGTGGACATGTCATTTATCAAAAGATAAAGAATTCCGACACATTGAGATACACTTTTTATTAAATATACATTTTTATGTATACATAATCATTTTATCATGTATATATAAAAATATTAGCGGTGATTTTTTTTCTGGGGATTCTCGATTAGGTTTTTTTGTGTGCGCGCGTGTGCTAACTGTGTATATTAATTTTGGAGTGACCGGATATATGACTCAAGTATATATATTTTTGATAAATTTATATTTTGACCATTAGTTTATTTGAAAATGTATAATTGACCCTATCCATATCGAAATGCCGTGTTAGGATGTCGGACTCGCTTGTCGCTGGCGTATCTCGAGTGTTGACCACGTGTCGGTCACATGTCAGAGAGTGTCAGAATATCGGATACGACACGACAATACGCAAAGGCTCCTGAAGAGTGTCGATGCTTCCTACATCGTGATAGAGAGATTGAGGAACATTGAGGCTAGAAATACTCTAAATTTGGGAATTAGAGTTTTGTATGTAATTAGTCAATGATCACTGGACCCATGATAAGTTGATGTAACGAAGTAAACCGACCCTAAGCGAAGAACATGTCCAAGATTCAAACATATTAATTTTTCCTAGATTTTGTCCAATAATCTCAAGGTTTGGTAAACCTTACCCCTATTTGCACTCGAGTCAACTTCTAGATTCGAGCTCTTTCCCAACATAAATATCTCTTCATTTTCTTTGAATTTTGGCATCATTCCCTATCTGGTCATCCTCTAGGCTGAAGGCCGATACGACATCAAACTCGTGTAGCCATCTAGAAAATAGTTTCCCAGTTTATTATTATCTTTTTATTATATTATTTCTGAAGAAATACAAAGGGTGGGCTTGAGCTTCAAGCTTGTCTAGCAGCCGAGCCGTTGACGTTGTCGACATTTTTTTGTTTTTGGGGGGTCATGCTCATGCATGAGAAGATATATGTCTTGGTTTTTTTGGTCAAAACATGAGAAGATATATGTTTAGTCAGTCAAAAAAACGTGGTCCCAGGTGGGACCCACTGCCTACATCGTCCTACGTGTCACCTGTCTCTCTTTCTCTCTCTTAATTGCTTACCGTTTCTCCATCTTTATCCCCTCTCTCTCTCTCTCTCTCTCTCTCTCTCTCTCTCTCTGACCGAGTCACGAATCTTGACCTCCTCTTCTTCTCCTTCGCCACCCGCACACACATATTTATAACCATAAGCCCACGCACTCACCAAAAAACACAGCACGAAAGCTTGTTCAACATCGCTTCGATCTTCTCTCACCAGGGGCCCAACACTTTGCTGATATTTTCGAGAATGGGAAACTGTTGCGGAGCCGGATCTTCATCGTCATCATCCACGGTCTGGGCCGGGGATGATTGGAACTCGCTCCTTGATGACGGAGGAGAAAGCAAGAAGAGGATTCTCGACGATGCAGATGGAAAGAGAGTCTCTTCTTCATCTTCTTCTTCTCGCAGGAGAGAGGTAAAGATCAAGATCAGTAAGAAGGAGCTGGAGAAGTTGGTGGAGAGAATCGAGGCTCAAGGACTGTCTCTAGAGCAAGTCTTGCCTCTCCTGATTAACAAGAACAGTTCCGATCGTCGTCTGTCGGGTTTTTGCGAAGAACGGCAGTCATCGTTCATGGAGGCCGGCTTTGCAAAGTATTGCAGAAACCATGTAAAAGAAGTTTTCTGATGGTTTTCTCATTCTTTTGTTCATTGTATGTAGATGGGACCAGACGTAGATTTCGGGTTTTTTTGTTGTTGTTGACATATCATGATTTTTATAGTCTTAGTTACATAATTTGCTGTAATGTCTAGTTATGGTAGGCTTGTGAAAGTGTACTTTTACACACCACATGTATTAATGATGTACATGATTTAATCGGGAGATATTCTTTACATTTTAAAACATGTAATTGTAACTAGAAAGGGTTTATCACAGTCTTGTGGAGTCATCCTTCCCTTCGTTTGATTAGTTATGCTAGCACTTAAAATTTGGGTAGTCATTTCAAATATACAAAACAAACATATTCGTTTTAAATACCTAAGTGTAGGTTCTTAAAAAAGAAGAGATCTATTGTTGGGTTAGGTCAGGAGGTACAAGACCTAACATTTTGGATACCATAAATGTAACTTGTTTGAGGGTGGATATTGTGGTATAAATGGAAAAATCATGAAATTACCAGACAAATCAACGAGGAATGATAAGGAGCACGATATATTTAGTTGTTCGGTCTGAATATTAATTTCCACTCCACGATAAGAGCCAGCCATAAGAAACGATTAATTAGAGAACTACGGAGTCAAGTGTTTCATAGCCTAGATTATACTCAAATCTACAGTGTTTGGCTTCACGTAATTGCTCGATAAAATAAACAACGGAGAATTACTTTGCCGCTTGCAAGTATATTCAAACGGCTTGTGAAGTTCTTTTGTGTGGCTATAAAAAACAAAAAAGCAAAAATATATATATATATATATATATATAATATATATATATATATATATATATATATATATATATATATATATGCGCGCATGCGCCTTTTGACCAAAAAAAAAAAAAGGATATATATGCCTTGAACCTACATTGAAATTGACTTCACCAAGACATCTTGCACACGAACAAGAGTCTCATTCCGACTTGGAAGCCACGATGAATCCGAGCGTCCAAGAAATCCCGCACTTTCTTGTTCGAGCTTTCACATGTTTTAAATCAGGTCGGAACTCGTATTATTGGGCTAAAAAAACTTGAGACATATGTTAAAAGTGGAGATGATCGCGAGAGTTGCAGGTGATTCCATGGGAATGAGGCATGATGGAAGGAGGAAATAGAGGAGGTGATATCAGTGGCTATCCTGCGACGGCGGAGGCAGTTATGGTTGTTTTACGACAAGATCCACAGAATTTTGTGGCTAGATGTAATAGAGTAAGAGAGCGCAGACGTGTTTCAACAACCTTGTCTTCAAAAATCAGGCCATGAACTTGAAGATTGGACGCTAACAAAAGAGATGGTCATCCTGTATATCTTACGGCTATAATTACGATCCATTCTCTAGCTTCCTCACATCCAGTGCGAATTTTGCCGGATTCGATCTCGGAGCTCCTGTACTATAGCAATACCACGAGATCCCTATCCTGCCATCTTCGATCCGGACCATGTGCAAGTACATAAATTATCCGGACCATGTTCGATTGAGTGCTTTCACCACTTCCCGCTAGTAGCTCCCTCCAATTCGCTCACCCACGACAACAGCAAGCAATGTGAAAATCATCAACTTTTTTTCGTGGCACATATTGGAGGTAATCACGGGCTTGGCGGCCTAGTTGGTTCAATCGGCTATAGGGCAAAGTGGCCGGATTTGGATAAGCAATTCCCTTTTTGAATCCAACCTCCCCGTTAGGTCATTATTAGTATTTTTTTTAAATCAGGGATGGGCTTGAAAAAAGAATTTCAAGACCCTGAACTAGGTCCGGCCCGGCCCGGCCCGTTCATTGATTAGATCTATCCTCTTGTAGACCATTTTTTGGGAGGTTATAACCATTTCACCTCCTTGCTTCTTCTCCCCTTTCCAACATATGGAGGGGCAAAAGAAAAGGGACAAAGGAAAGATGATCATCTGCCTTGGACGACGACAACTAAGAAAAGATATGTAATTTGACTTGGAGGTGGGCACGAGCCAAACGTGAAGAAGCCACTACGATATGGATTTTGAGGGTTAAAAAGAGATTAATTTGCATTTCTAAGACATACAATACATACCGAAACAGGATTACAAGGTCTAGATCACGCAGATCAAGTCCATCTAAATCGTTGATCACGTGGTCTCCTTTCTAGAACTCACATAACTAATGGTTTGAGCGATATTGGTCCGCATGAATTTTAAATTTGTTACATAGTTCCAATATTCGAGGCACGATAAAACGGCGGAAACGACCAGAACTGCCGCAATGTTCTTTCTATATCCATAATAGCCGCCTACATAAGCCGAATCCGATCCTTCCGAAGCGATATAAGTTGCCGCGATTCAACCCACATGCGGAAGGATTCACTAATCCTTGAAGCTAATGTACCGACTCATCTGCGTACTAAGTTTTTTTATTTCCAAAGTGTTGGGGAACGATTCAAAATTGGTTTAGTTATTTCTGCTTCTCTGTAGCACCTAATCGTTTGACCATTTGTCTCCGGGGGTCACGTACTTCAATTCGTTTCTCAACCACCAAGGAAATCGAAAGCTGAAAAATCAAAAATGATCTCAAAAAGTTCAAACTCGAAACGAAAAGAAAGCATACTTCTAAATTTCTAAGTGGTAGTTTTGCAAGAAAGAGTATAAAGCAAAATGAAGCATGTTGAGAGATTTAAAAGGTTGGAGGCTGATCAATGTCTCGGACTCTGCTAGGCCAGACGAGAGCTTCCAAGCTCCTCAGCTGACACATGAGCTGCTTATAAACGGCGACTCTCACTGCCGAGATCACCAGCGCCATCCTCTTCCTTGACCTCTTCAACCGCCGCCCGATCTTCACCTTCAACCGGCCCGACCTCCCTCTCAGGAGCGAGGGCCTTCTCCGAGCATCAGCTCGCTCCAGCACTTTGTAGATCAGGAACTGCGCTTTTCTGTGCTTTTTCTCTTCCGGGTCCTCGAAATCTATCCTCGTGTACGCATACGGATTCTTCGAAAGAGCCATCGTCGATCCTTGTAACAAGCTTTTTTGGGTTGAATGGCAATGGAAAGGTTGAAGGGAAGGGAGTGTGTCTTGAAGGAGTTGAAACAATGGAAGCCGGACCAGCTGGATTTATAGAGAGCGCAGGAGGTAAACATTGCATTAGTCGATGAAGGCACAACGCATTTTCACTCATTTTCGTTAGGACACATCATTAAATAAGTAGAGAAGAAATAAAGAAACTTGGCCCGAAAAATCTAACACCATTTGAGTGCTAAAATTTGACCTAAAGTTTAGTTGTAAGATAAAAAAAAAAAGTCGATGTTGATTGGATAAATCAATTTAGATTCCACTTCGAAGACATTATGGAGTTCCTAAATAGGTACTCTTTTCTTCTCGTGAGTTTCTTCCGATGGGTACGACATTTTGTGACAGAGAGCAATGCGAGGTATACGAAGAATGCCGATTTAAAAAGTTGCTACATTTCTAGGTAAAGCAAACTTATAATCGGGGTTAACAATGTAGTATGCAAATCATTCATGGCTTGACCTTATCAAATAATATCAAATGACACACATAATATCGAAAATTTTTGGTCGAAAAATGTTGGTTGAAATTATGAATACAATTGTCTCCCGCTGTAGACAGTAGACACCCTTAAGTGGAATTTTTTTTTGGGTCGAACCCTAAGTGGAATTTGACCCTGCCGGATCTGATCACTTGTCAGAAACAATGCTGTGACCCTACATCATTATAGAATAATCTTACAGTAAGTTTGCTAGCCACCTAATCTATATGAATTGCCAAATTCCTGGGAAAAATTAATGTGCTCCAACATCAACTAAACAAGGAGGCATTGGGCCCCGGCAACCTGCCTCATCTCCACATCATTTGATTTCTAGTTTGATTCACTTAAGGCATATTATAAAGTACATCAACTAGCTACAATTTTTTGGTCATTGGAATTATGACAACCGCCATTATTAAATGACAATGACAGTCTTAGAATTAAGCATAGGTGGGCCAGAAAAAAAAATTATGGTTTTCCCAGATGTAAGTCCAACATGTTGAGGATCACAAGTCGTCACCTTCAAGAGTTCACTAACCCTCACTAACCCTTTGAGGGAGCCAATTCATGCACCTATATAGACTGAGTCGTCCTGATTAAGTTTCGCATTGAAAAACTTTAGTCTAGGTATAACTATTAACAGGGCAGGGAAGGGACACATCAAGACAATCTCAGTTTGTGACTCATTGGTGCTACATTGCTCTATGACTGACTTAATAGATTTATTTAATACGAGTCCAAATAAAATTAATCGCGCAACGTCTAATAGCAGTCACTAAAATAATTCAGAATTTTTTTTTTCAAAATGTAATATTTTCAGTAGATACAAGAAACAACAAAAATGGTTAATATCATGAAAAACCCAAAATGGTACACGCGCGATAAATTTATCTCAACCAAAATTTTTTGACCATAAAAAATCCCAAATTGGTACACCTATGATAAATTTTCCTTCCGTTAGTTTTTGTCAAATTCTACCAGTAATTGTCGAGTTAGATAACATGTGACAGTTGACGAGTATATAACTTGGGTTTTTATCTTGTTTGTCACTATGTAACTAGTTTAGGAGTTTTTCGTGATATTAACCAAATTTAACGGAAACTAACATAGAATAATTTATCATAGGTGCGCTAGTTTTTGGAGTCAAAATTAATATGGAATAAATTTGTTACAAGCATAGCGATTTGGGATTTTTCGTAGTATTAACCCGAAAAAAAAAAATCATTCGGAAGTAGCTTAAGAAAATATTCACTATTTCTGGCAACAACAAGACGCCCCCCCTGTGGAATCGTGGATAAAATATGCCGCGTTCTAAGAGCCCCGGAGGCTCCCGCCCTTATACCCTAAATTACCACGACGGCCGATTGCAAGCCTCCGCAACAGGCTCGAGATGGCAGCGGAAGATCCAGTTCAGCAATTCGTGCTTCGGCCATGGCTGCCCAGGTAGAGGGTACTTTCGACTTCTAGCATGTGCCACCAACCTCAAAAGGATTACAAAGGTGGATTTCTTTATGAGTGGTGAATCAGGGGGAGACAGGTGGTGGCTGTCGTCAAATTCAAAAAGTTCTGAGGGGATGTCTGTCGGAAGGACAGCTGCTGGAGACTGAACAATACCTCTAGGGCATTGAGGCACCAGCAAGACCCCGTTGCGGTGTCGCGCGCTCAGATGTAGAAAAGATGGACCACGGTTAAGAACAGCGGTCCGCGTTCGTGACACCCATCATTAACCGGACACACCGGAACCTTAAGGCAAGGTTCGATTCCGGTTTCATGAGTTCACCCGAGTGTGTTACGGCGACGCGCTTTCAAGCTCGATTACCCCTGCTCCAGTTTGAACTGAACGGAACGCCCTAGTGCCTGCCCCCCCTCGGTTTCAGTTTCGATTCCGAGTCACAATACGGTTTTAAAGTATAAAAATTTATGAAATAAAAAATAAAATTTTTAAAATAATGAATTATGAAATAAAATATAAAACTTACTGACATCAATCACATTATTAAAATATAACCTTGTAACAAACCACATTTCGGGATCAGGGGAAAATAAATGGGGAAGGGAGAAAAGGGCTTGAACTAAGAATTATCATTAAGCGCCTTACATATCTTCTTGGGCAATGGAAGAATCAAACCCCCATGTATTTCTTTCATCTTTATAACCCCCTGCCCTTAGATAATAGTTAAGCGCGCCTACCACCTGGAGGGTGGTACACTTTCCCCTGTGGCCATGATCTCCACAGGGGAAGAAATTCAGATCATTGTTCGTGATTATCTCTGTTATCGATATGCCCCGCAATTGTCCCCCACCATTCATCGACACAAGCTAGAACTTTAACCGGAATTCGGAGCTAACTTTGAACGCCTCAGATCAGCACAAAATACTACTCCCAAAGATAAATGCCTTATAAAACGCACTAAGTGGAGTTCACATGGAGTGCACACTAAAATCGTTTTCTGTAATGTGACGCTAGTATTTGGAAACTCTATGTAGTTGAATGCACTATTCCCAACATCTGGAGAAATTCGAAATCCACGACCTC
>JAGVVM010015620.1:0-11118 GCA_019149425.1 Psidium friedrichsthalianum | reverse complement strand
AGAATGAAATGCCCACGATGATGAGTGAAAAAGGAGAAAAAAATCGTAACTGATAGTGGGACTCCATGAGCATCAAAATCTGCTAATACAAAGAAAAAGAAATAAGAGAAAAAGATTTCGTTGCATGGATCTCTCCTATATTTTCTCTCTGGGGCACCTGTGCCATCAATGGCTGTTTTTTTTTCTCAATCAATTGGCTTCTCTTGTTTTGGTGAGGACTTTTGTTAAACACACAGCAAACACTGCGAATCAAAAGCAAAAACCAGCAACGTCAAGCTTGCTATCGGTTCTTGTCATAGGAATTCAATGCGGTTAGCGGTACCGCAGATCATAGGCTAGAGTTGCTCCACAACTTGGCTCGGTTTGCTTCGTCATTGGTAATTCGATGGTGGTCATGCGTTGATGATGCCTCGTGGTGATTTGGATCCATGACGGGGAGCTCTTGGTGTGGTCACCAATTGGAGGTAGCGGAATGTGTTGCAGCCTCCCCCTGCCTCTCTCTCTCTCCAAGTTCTGCCGTGCCAGGAATTTTTCTGTTTTTTGTTCCTTCTCGTGTGAGTGCTATGGCCATGTATTACCATGAAGTGGCCTCTGCCCTCTCAACGCCCTCCTCCCCTCTCTCGATTTTCTCAAAAAAAAAAAATCCCCTGTGTATCTCCAGGAAAATATGAAACCATCTGGTTGGTTTGATTTGTAAAGATTTTTCCTTTTATTGTGCATAGCTGAAAGATCCCATCCATATCTCCTCTTGAGATACTAACTGCTTTGCAGTAACGAACTCCCCGAAACCACAGAAATCTTAACGCTTGGAATCAACAATTGCCCACATCTTTTTTTTGTAATTTCCGTTCACTCCTACCTCCGGTCAATCAAATGCGAACTGTAACTACTTTAAGTGCCAACTACGTGGAAATGAAATAAATATTTTTTGAATAGAAACTAAGGTTAGTCCTACTTTTTTTATGAAATAAATGATTAAATAAAAAAAAATCAAAATTTAGGTGTCAATAGGCCTCCAGAGTTCGGTGAGCATGGCGAGGATGATTGGCAAGCGAGACCCACGTTCACCAGGAATTGGATACCCATGCGTCCCACAAAACTGTCAACAGTGTTTCTAGATAACCGACTATGGATGAAAACAGATTGAACAATTTCATGGGGATGTGATGCCTTCTGCTATTCTCTCTGTCAGAAAAAACCACAATACAAGCCAAATAAGTAAAAGAAGAGAGTGCATAAAGCCATAAACCACCATGTTGGACTCGTTCTACAGATTTAAAACAATAAATCTCTAAACTTCTTGTTTCATCCATTCATGTGTTTCCCAAACATCTGATACGAGATCATCGACACAATAGAAACTAATGACAAGATCATAAAGTTTCCTGGAAGACCATAGGAAGAAGAAATGAGCCTGGCAAGAAACCGAGAAACCTGACGGTGCTGTGCAACTTACTCCAAGAAGCAGGCGAACTAGATGCTTGCTGATCAAAAAATGGCGCCCAGTGTGCCTGTATTCAGTTCTGACGAGAAAGAAGAGAACCGATATTTTACTTGTAACTTTAATCTGCGATTCCTTTGCTCGTCTGTTGGGCTTCGCTAGCGACCAATCAGGTATGAGATTTTCGGACTTGGCAATGTTCGTCGGATGAATTCTCGAACGGGGATAGCACGTGGCTCTCGCACTCAATTTTAAAAGAATTTAGTCTTAAATTTAATTTGGATAAAAGTTGGCACAGGTCCTTGATCAGTTTCTTAAACCGACCCAAAGGGAACTAATTTTTTTTCCCACTTTTTATCCTTTGGTATTTGTAAATATCACACTAGTCACATTTAAGTATATCTCACGGTATGATCTCTTTAATAATAAGAGTACAACTTCATTTATAGCTATATGGCGGGAAAAGCGCATCAGAAGTCCTAAAACTTATCACGAAAGCATAATTAAGCTCTAAAGCTTTAAAAAGTGTAATTAAGTCCTAAAGTTTGTCATGAAAGTATATATATATATATATATATATATATATATTTGATATCGAAGGTGTCCGAGACAACGTCCGTACGAATCACGCACCTCGACTAATCTTCCGGGAGGGCTAGCGCAGCATCCCACTGCCACGACCCTCCGCTTAAATCACCGGCATCCAACGAGGTCGATTTTAAGCGGCATCCAACGAGGTTCGAACCAGGACCTCTCGTGAAAGGACCAGAGCGCAAACCAGCTGGGCCACCGATGGATGGGTGTCATGAAAGTATATTTTTTGGTAAGGGGGGTGTCATGAAAGTATATTTGAGTCTTACAACTTTCAAAAAGTGTAATCAAGTCCTAAAACTTGTTATATATTTCCAATCAAGTCTTTCATTAATTGCACTTTTGAAAGTTTTAGTGACTTGATTGTACTTTCATGACAAATTAGGACTTGATAGCACTTCTGAAAGTTTTTGACAAGTTTTAGGACTTGATTGCACTTTCATCACAAGTTTTGGGACTTGATTGCACTTTTTAAAAGTTTTATGACTCATTTGCATTTTTGTGACAAGTTTTAAAGACTCTCAATGCACTTATTTATTAATTATTTGTGCAAGAAATTCTAAAAACGACATTAATTTGACTATGTATACTCTTCATTAAGTTAATTTAATTCTTGTTCTTAATTTCTTAGATAGATAAAGACGTTTTGTGCTAGACATGGCCACGGGCGGTTCCGGCCCGGGACCGGACCGGAACCGGCCCGTAAAAAACCGCCGAACCGGCCCGTACGGCCGGTTCGGCGGTTCGGAACCGGAACCGGCCCGTACGGAACGGGCGGTTCCGGTTCCTGGTTCGGAACCGCCGGCCCAATGGCTAGTAGCCGTTGGGGGGGGGGGGGGCAACGGCTATTTAGCCGTTGCCCCCCTTTTATTTTTTTTTAAAAAATTAAATTTAATATCAAAAATTTTCTTATAAATACCCCCATCCCCCCTTCATTTTATTCACAACTTCTCTCAATTTCTTCTCTCAAATTCTCAAATTCTCAATCTCAAATTCTCTCAAGTCGCGATACTCGATCCACTTTCATTTCTCTCGAAATTCTTCATTTCTTTGTTGTTGGAAATTCTCGAAAAATGGCAAGTGGAAGCCGTGGCGGGAGGGTAAGAGCCCGATGGCGCCGATGGGATCGTCCAATTATCCTCAATCTCATAATACTCAAGATTATGCATATTATGGCTTCGACGACGACGAAATTGAAATCGACAATATTCCAAATGTCGAGGAGCCCGTTCCAACACAAGATAGCATGAATCCTCCCACCGAAGAAGCGTCAATAATGATGGAACGAATGGGGTCATCCGTTTCTTCGATATGGGAGCACTTCACGAAAACGCGCGTTGAAGAAAACAAATATCAACTTACTTGCAAACATTGTGGAAAAAATTACAAATTCGTAAGTGGTCAAGGCTATGGAACATTTTAACGGCATTTGAGGTCAAAACATCCAACGCTAGCTGGGATCGACACTCGTCAACAACAAATTTCCGGGTACGCCAAAACTAACGCTCCTCCTTTATTCCGTTATAGCGAAAATGTTTATAAAGAAGAATTAGCTAGATTTACGGCCGTAGAACATTTAGCATTAATTTTGGTGAGAAATTTGGTTTTAATAATTTTATACAAAATGCATGCACTCCACAAGCAAAACCCGTTTCTAGAAATACCCTTAAACGCCAAATTTTTAATTTGTATAAAAAAGGAAAAGAAGAATTAAAAATATTTTTTATGAATTATAATGGACGGTGCATATAGGTAGTGATATTTGGACCGATCCTTGGCAAATTCATTCTTATATGGGTATTACGTGTCATTGGATAGATGACGATTGGAATATTCAAAAAAGAATTATTGCATTTCGAGTTTTTGAGGATAGACATACGGCAATTAATATTTATAGATTAATTAGACAAGTTTTAGAAGAATATTGTTTGGTTGAAAAAGTTTTTTCTATTGGTTTTGATAATGCCGCGGCAAATACCGCTTCTATTGAAGACTTGGAAAAACTTTGTAAACCCACTTTTGGTGGAGAATTTTTTCATGTTAGATGTGCTTGCCATGTTTTAAACTTAAGTGTACAAGAAGGTTTACAAACTCTTAACGTTTTTCTCGACCCAATAAAAATCGCAATCCAATATTTATGGAGACATCCCAAATTATGAAAGATTGGTGTAGATTTTGTAAACAAAATGGAAAAAGGCAAGAAGATTTTCAAGAGATGTTCCAACTCGTTGGAATTCCACGTACGAATTGCTTAATCAATCTTTTGAATATAAAGTTTTATTATGTGCATTTATTTCGACTAATGTTCCTCAACTTGAGTTATTACCACAACATTGGAATATTGCCACAAAATTTTAGATTGTTTAAAAGTTTTCAATGATGCAACTTATACTTTATCCGGTGTTTATTATCCTACGACTCATTTATTTATAATAGAGTGTGTTAATATTGCTGGTGTTTTTGAAGAATATGAAGACGATGAACAATTAGGTGCAACTATTAAGGCAATGAAATCAAAATGGCTAACTTATTATAAACATATTCCTTTTATTTATTTGGTTGCGTCTGTTTTCGATCCACGTACGAAATTAGAATGCGTAAAAGATTTTTTGACTATGTATTATGGATGTCTTCATATAGAAATGGATTTAGATATTAATTTATTAAAAGGGATGGTTAGCAACTCAATAGTAGCATTATATAATGATTATTATAATAGATATAACGCCACTGATATTGGATCTTCTTCTCAATTTAGTCGCGTAGAAAACGAGAGCGGAGGTAAAATGAGTAGAGGGTATAAAATGCTAATGAGTAGGCAAAAAAGACAAAGGGGGCACACGGATATTTCCGAATTTGATCACTATTTAAGCACTAACTTTGAGACTAACTCATTTGCAAGTGGCACAGATTTTCAAATTTTAGAGTGGTGGAAGGAGCATTCGAGTCAATATCAAATTCTCTCTATCATCGCTAGACAGGTTTTAGCAACTCCTTGTTCAACAGTTGCGGTTGAACAAGCTTTTAGCGCTGGAGGCAACATTTTGGACGATCACCGTTCAAGATTATCTCCGCGGTCTGTGGAGGCTCAAGCTTGTGTCGATGATTGGACGAAGGCTTAATATCGACAACAAGAGATGGATCGCAATGTAGAAGCCCAATTTTTCGATGATGGAGCGAGCACCGTGACGGGAACCACCGCCGGAAGCGACGATTGACGATGAGGTAAGTATGGGGTTATCAAAGGTAAAAGAACTACATGGGCTTTGATTCTTCTATCCCAAGAAGATATGTAGGCACTTAATGATAATTCATTAAGTCAAGCCCTTTCTCTCTCCCTTTTTTTTTTCTCTAAGTTTGATTACAATTTTGTAAAATTTTACTTGAATTTTTATTACTTAAAAATTGATTTGATTTTGAAAATCAAAATCTCAAAGTTAAAAAAAAAAAAAAAAAACCGGGCCGGTTCCTGTCCGAACCGGAACCGTCCGGTTCGGAACCGTGGCCATGTCTATTTTGTGCTTCTTATGTTTTACAGTGGAGGAGAGGGAAGGGGAAGAATGGGAGGGTGACAGCGGTGCATAATGAGGGGAGCTACTGCTGACAACAAGAGGGGCAAAGATTGCACGACGAAGGGCAGCTGCTTTGTGGTCGCAGAGCGGTCTGCGACCGTGGAGGTGGTTGGCCGGGAACATGGAAGGCCGTGGTGGATATGAATTGAGATGTGAGCCTCATAAATAACTGAGGGTATTTCATTCATTTTAGTTGGGGGAAGGTAAGTAACTTGTGGTTTTAAATAGATATATGTTTTCTGTCCTAGGGCGAAAACTCATCTGTGTCTTTGGTGAATTCCCTATTTCTAACTCATGTTTGCATATTTCTAATATTTGCAAGAAAAAAGATAACAATCCATGTTATCTAAGCGAATAGTGTGAAACTATATTCAAAGAAGGTTTAATATCACGAAAAATCGAAATAGGTACATATGTTACAAATTTATCCTAAACTAATTTTTTGACCATCAAAATCTTAAACTGGTACACTTGTGACAAATTTACTCTCTACTAAATTTTAACGCTAAATTGCTGAGTTGTATGACACATGGCAGTTGATGTATGTACCAGTTTGAGGTTTTTGCCTTCCATCTGTTGCAGATGTATCAATTTGAGATTTTTATGGTGCTAACTCAATTTAATAGAAACTAACGGAGGGTAAATTTATTGAAGATGTACAAGTTGAGGTTTTTATTGTCAATAAATTAGTTGTTGTAAATTTGTTGTGTACCAATGGGTTCTTAGTGGTATTAACCCATTAAACAATATTAGCGAAACAATGTGCAGGTACTTGATAATCATCTCTATCTCTATGCAACTCGAGTTTGAAAAACATTAGTTAAAAATAAAATTAAATCTAGTTGACTCAATAAGCAAGTGGTTAATTAGGCAACACCACTCCTAGAGATAGTTATAATTTTCTTTGTAATAATATCAATGTCTAATCGATTTGTTGCTAAAGATAAATTGTGTTGTTATAGGAATTATTTTTCAACTCCCGTTTACATACATCTGTTTAATTAGAAAAAAATAATTCTAGAGAACAAAAAATAATTTTAAGAAAAATAATACTCAAATGATCTTATGAAACCAATGAAAATACATTTGCTAAAAGTAAAATACAAGCAAATTGAAAGAGACTTAGGATCTAGGTATATTAGGAATCAATCCCTCTTCAGCTGCCACTCCCTGTAATCATCATTTTTTCCTTCTTTTAGTTTTTCTTTTACATTAATCATCATTTCTCCACATCACAGAAATTCTAAGGATCCCTCTGTGCATCACGCGACTTCGAATTCTTATTTATTTCAATTAAGATCATTCACATCACAATCCCTACTATTCCAACAGCTTACAATTCTTATATGACGAGTACATGAACCTATTTATAAGCTTTACAGGATAACTGTCTAACAATATCAATTCTAATCAATCAGAACTAATCAAGTGAAAAATACGAAATCTCCTACAACCTCTTAAATATATCTCTAACATTGGGTGGAACCTAAGTGAAAAAAAAAAAGAAAAAGAAAAAGAAATGCATGGGAAGAAAAAGGACAAAAGAAATGGGAATATGATTATTTGCTTGCAACTTTCGTCGGAGGCTCTTGTCTCTTTTGTTTGGCTTGATGATGGTTCATAACCATGTATAAAGCTTCCGCGCCTATCTTTAAGGTAATCTGGGATTCTTATTCTGCCTCACACTTTTATCTCTTCAATTAGGCAAAAAAAAAACCTCGGCCCTTGATGAAATTGCAGGAATACTTCAGGTCCGTTTTATTCCCGGAAAGATTGCTGGCAAAGATTTTGTACCAAAATTATTTCCAGGAAAAAATGGTTTAATTTCTTGAGTTTGGTAGGAATTTCAAATGACCAAAAAATAATTATTGGAAGTTTGGTTTTGGAAAACTTAGACCGTGTTTAAGATGAATAAACCTAGGTCCCATGTGCGATCTCAGGACCTTGATCTTGCACATTGGATCCGGCCACCCAGACCCGAATCCTAAGGCCCGTCCTCAAGATCCAAGGTTGGACATGAAATGCCTCCAAGGACTGTGGCCTGGATGTTCTGAGTCGTGCCTCAGTCTCCAAAGTCTAGATGCTAGGGTCCAAGCATCCGGGGCACTAGTCAGGGCATGTGATCTCATGTCAAGCCCCCTCGTGTCCTAGGTTCAAGAGATCTGACCCCGATGTTTCCATTTCTTTCGAGACGGATTGTCCTAGCAATTGAGGTCAAGTTAGATCCTTGAAAATGACAATCTAATTATTTTTTGTCGACTCCTCTCCTAAGAATGCCTAGATGATAGAATACGAGATAATATTTTCATAGCTAATTTTGCGCAAAACCATCGTGTTTTTGAAAATCTACTCCTCAGGCCTTCTATTTGAACTTACGAAATCAATTAAATTAAGAAAACTATGACATGGCTTAATTGTACACTTAAAAGTTCTGTGACGTCTTGAAAATTCGGCGTCCGAATTTTCGTAATGAAATTTGGATTTTCTCGAGAGGAGGATATATTTTCGAACGCGAATAATTATTGGAGCGTCGGTCCGAAGTTTGTTCGTCGTTCGATTGCGCCAAAGAAAATTCCATTCGCGCTGAGAAATTTCTCGTTCACGTCGAACCCCAATTGAGTCCAATTCTTGTTGCGCAAACTTGAGAAATATTTCTCTTCGCCATGTGGATTTTTCACCCCGTCCTGAATTTGATAATTACTTGTGTCCTCAGATTTTATTAGCTTCAAGACAAAGAAATTCAATGTTGGATCCACCTTTCCTTTTTATTTTCAGTTGAACTCCTTCACCAGCCGAATGACCACTTGCTCCCACTAATCTCACTTTTCCCTCTTTGTCTTTTTCGGCTGAAGCTTCCCTAGCCCACGTGCCTCTTAAATTTTCACTCACATTTGCAGTTGAGTTGGAACTCCTTCTTTGGACAAAATTTCGGCTGACTGCTCCACTTTCTCGGCTGAGAAGCTTTCCCATGCAAGTGAGGTAAGAATTTCATGATTAAGCCACCATTTCTACTGTGCACGCATGAATGAACTATGCTATAGCTGGCTCCTCCTCCTTCTTTCTTCATTACTCTTCTTCCTTGGACATCCCCTCGCTGAAGCTGATCTTTGTTGAACTTCTGCTACAGCCGTGTTCTTCTTTTTCTCCTTCGATCGTCACGGCTGCTACTGCATTTTCTACTGCCACTTGCTGCTTCTTCAGCTATTGAACCACTGCTACTCCTCGGCGGGTTTCTGCTGCTGCTCACAGATTGTTGTTGCTTCCTTCAGCTGGTTCTGCTTGGCTGTTTCTTTTTCTAGGGTTGTCGTGTGCTGCTAACGTCCCTCTGTACTGCTGCCATCTTTATTTTCCTCAGCTGCAGCTTGGAACCTGCCGTTGTTCTACTGCGTCTGCATCTTCTTGGTGGCTTAGGAGCTTGCTGCTGCCTCCTTTCTTCTTACTTTTGCTGCGGTGAGCTGCTAGATTTTTGCTGCAGCTCCTCTTCTTTCGGCTGGTCTTTGTTGCTGCTCCTGCTTCCCATTTTCTCGGCTAGAATCTGCATGCCTGCAGCTACTTCTTTCGGCTCAGTTTGCTGCTCCTTTCTTCTCGGCCACTAGCTGCGGGATCTTCATTTTCTTCTCTCGGCTAGTTCATCTCTTGGTCGAGCTTGCTGAAGGGCAGCTAACTTCTCCTTCATCTCAGCAACTTGGATTGCCGCTACATTTTAATCTTCCTCGGCTGCACGTGAATCTGCTACTGCATCTTCATCCTCTCGGTTGCTCGGAACTCAATCACCACTTGCCCCAGCCGCATCCATCGTGAGCTCCAGCCACAACACCGCTTAGCTTGGCCATTGCTCTCATTTAGTCGGCCGCCGTGGCCTGAGCTCATCGCCGTCCGTGGCCCGAGCTCATTGTCACTTGGCCAAGCCACCTCACCACCATCACTCGTCCAAGTTCGCCGTTCAAACCGAGCTATGGTCGTCCACCATTCCCGAGCCCGAACTCAATTTTTGGGTGAGCACATTTCTAACTTGACTTAGAATGTCGAGTATGCTAGGGAATGGTAGGGTAAATTTTATGATAAAAAATATTAAATTTCTTGGATGTCGAATGTCAATTAATTGCTACTAGCCATAGGAATAAATCAGTCTTTTTGCGAACTCTAGAATTCGCCATGTGTACCAGATTATTTACCTTTGAACCTGGACGACTTAGAATGGAAACGGGATCCCAAATGCGAGTTTTTGCAACGTACGATGCTTTGTTATAATATTCGATGTATTTTGAGGTGAATTATGTGCTCATGTGAAGAATCTTGGGAATTGCATGTAGCAAGTTAACTTGCATGAGTATTTAAAAGTTGAGTCAATTGAGGACTTTGTGATACTCATCATTGATCTGCATACTGGCATGAGACATGTGCGTTTGGCGAAGTGCGTAGAATCGTGCGGGACGGCCCGGTAGTGTCTAGGGGGTCACCAGGAATGCGGGGCGATAAGGAGGTACCAATCGAAGTGCTATTTGAGCCACAGTCATTGCACTTGCACCTAAACATGCTCTGTACGGGTTAGCTGGAGAGACAAGAGTGCCAACTTTGGTGTGTTTAGACATCCGTTGAGGCACAGGCTTGAGACGTCTATGACGTGGCCAGGATCGAAAGTGCTATTGAGCCACCGGTGGGGTTCAGTCCAAAAAAGCTATTGAGCCACCGGGACCTCAAGTGAATCATTGAGCATCTGCATTTACATCTATATGATCTGAAGTTATAACATGCATGTGATTGTTTACACTCTGGCATGAGAAGTATATTGCTTTCTAAATTGGGTTTATGCATGTGCTCACTGAGTTTCGATTCACATTTATGGCTGATCGCCTTTTCAGACTCTCGACCATAGATATGATTGTTCCCCTAATCTGCCACGGGATCCCTCAGGAGATCAAGACCGAGGTAGTTACGTATCCTATCGTGGACGGAATTTTGTATGAGAAGTATAACTGTGCTGTATGGATCGATGAGGGATATGACGTTTTGATCCCTCATAGATACGAGGGGTTGATGAGCCGGAGAGATCAGGAAGAGTGGCAGGGTCCTTTGCAGAGTTTAGATGTCCCAGTCTTCTCGATGGAATCGGTAGGCTAGTGAACACCACTACTTTTGGTGGCGAAATCGTTGACCCCGAGCCTATGGAGGTACTAGATTTAGATAGGGATGTAGTGATGGAGATTGATGGAGCGAATGACGTGTTCGTCTAGTAGGCGGATGGCGAGTCTGGATCCCTGATATCCGAGGAGTCTGATCCAGAGAAGTGGCCCTTGCAGAGGATGAGTAGTTTCCCGATGAGGCACAAATGGATATTAGTGACTTTTTGGTTTGGTCCGTTCCTTTTTTATTTTGGCCAACTCATGTTTATAAGGCTCAGATGATAGTCTTCCCCATATTGTATAGAACTTCTACTGTTATATGTTATGCTATGTAAATTCGATTTTCTCTATCTCTCTATCCTATATGTGATTTTGTCTGGGGTTGTCGCTT